>PVJC01031008.1:0-20849 GCA_004026665.1 Murina feae
AACACAGAGGTCGCCTACTCGCTGGCGCCCTCGGTGACGGGGGTGTTTGCCATCGACTATACGATGCTGGACTGCGAGCAGACGGACAGGTACAAATTCAAGGTACACGCCAGGGACAAAGGCCTCCTTGTGCTGCAGGGCAGCACCACGGTGATCGTGCAGGTGGCTGACAAAGAACATGATGCAGGACTGGGTGCCACCGCTCCCGAGTGAGGGCAGCCCAGAAAGGGCTGCGTGTGCCCACCTCTGGGGCCGCCCTTGCGGATGGCAGGATCCTGCAGACAACCTTGGCTGTGGTCAGAGAGGAGTTGAAAGTAAGTCCTTAACAGGAAAGTCGTGTTGGACAGGCTCACTGTCCTGGAACTGCTCTTCACCTTCATCGAGTCACCGCAGCAGACCTGGGCGCCCGGCAGCAGGTTGCTGATGCAGCATCAACACCAGCCAGCCCGTGCCCTGTCCGGAGACCTGCGGAGGAGGCTGTCTTCTGGGACATCTTCATCCAGTAAGCGGACGAGGCGGAGGCGACTACGTGGCTGTCCTGCAGCAGGGCCGAATTCTCAGCCTGCTGGAGTTGGACAGCCTACAGGATGCAGCTTGCACCATGGCCCTGATGAAGACCTGCGTCCCACAGGCATTTCTTCTCCAGGGACAACCGAGGCAGCTTCAAGGGGCTCCTTCAGGCGCTAGAGCAGAACCGGCGCCGCCTGTACCTTTGCCTGTGTCTGGTGGGTTGCGAGATTGCAGATGCCACCTTGGAGGAGGTGTTTCTGATGCTTCTGCGAGATCCCAAAGAGCAGTCGGACATGGCCCCAAGGATGGGGTTGGAGGCGCAGAGCCGAGGCCTCCAGCGTCCACTCTCTTACACGATGGTGCCTTTGCTAGCACCCTTATGCAGGTGGTTGCCTGCACCTGCGAAGCAGCCCCGGCACAAATGCCTGGGCCCCCTCCCAGGCTGACCTCCGGGGCCACATAGAAGTGCCTTTTGGTGCCCGGGGAGAGCCCCGGGCTGGGGGCTGGTCTTTTGGAGGGCGAGGCCAGGATTCCATTGCGACCTCAGACCTGTCAAAGCTAGAGGACATCTGCTTGACAGGAAGCACCTGGTAGGAGTGTGAAAGGCCCTGCTACGGAGGGCACCTCAAGCCCTCTTCCTCGTATGCGGGACACAGAGAAGGAAGCTCTGGCCCATGCAGCACGGAACATGTTTTGAATTTTAGGGGAAAGGTAAATGAACAGAATGCTCCCCTCAGGACCTTGAGGGAAAGGAGTACCCAGAAGAGCCAATGCTTTGACTCATGTACATAAAACTGAGGGGGGAATGTAAGGGCGGAAGGGCGGTGTGAGAGTGAAGATCTGCCAATAGGAATGCAGAGGAAATGCCCAGCCAAGGACCTTCCCTCGACCAATCAACAGGGGCCACACGCGTTACCCAACCCACTACTTCCGGCCCTATAAATCCTTTGGTTTGCCTGAAACCCTCACTTCCTGCCCTGTCGCGCCATTGTGCGGCGGGCAAGCGGGGAGTCCGAGTTAACTTGTATAATAAAGCTCTCATGTTCTTGCAACGGTTTTGGGGCTCACTCATAGTCTTTGGGACCACAACATCTGGGTACAACACCGGAGGACTGAAATCACCATGGTGTGGAGGACGGGCAGTGTATCAGGCAGGTCCCCACAGGAAGGAGGTGGCACACTCCAAAAAGCGGAATGGGGAATTGTTCAGCAAGGATGTGCAAAATGAGGGCAGGGGTCGAGGAAACCAACCAGGGATGGCGAGGCACCCCAGAGAAAGCAACAGAGGAAGCCACCTCCCACCTAGGCCTGAAGAGGTGGGAGGGGGGTGGAGGGAGCAGTCACCAAAGCTGCTGGTAGCGGTGGCCTTTGCTAGAGTAAAACAGCTGTTGCCCAACTCAGCCTGGCAGGGGGCAAGCTGAGGGAATAAATACCCCAACCACCCTCTTCCTATCGCTAACCTCCTGCCAGTATGCCTCCCCACCCCCACTCCCCATTGGCTGGACCTAACCAAAAGCAGCAACTCTCCAGATGAGATCCCAGGGGACAGAGGGGAAATCTCCAGCTCAGGAGCTCAGGCTATTATCTGGGTTGCACAAAGACACACCAGAGCCATTGTCTATGGTTTACCTTTGTCCGGCATTTCCTTCTTTGGGTAACAGAAGCTCCTTTTATCATGTAGAACTGCCTTTCTGGCACTTTTTGTGGTTCTCTATCCCCCTGGATGATAAAGGTGACAAGTCCTCAAGGTCTGGCCAGTCCTAATAGCCCATTTCCCCAGCCACTGAAGGTGGGAGCATGAGCCAGGCAGAGCTTCATGACATCCTTCCCTAGTCTTTTAACTCTTGTCCTGTGCTTTCCTGCTTCCCTCCTATGATCTGTTTGTGCACCTACCTGTGGCTGAGAAGAGAGAAGCTCTCTTTGGGGTCAACTAAGCTGGGATGATGTGAGCTTTGCCATCTCCCCTCACTACATGAAAGAGTATCTAGGAGATAGAGAGACCGACCCAGAGAAACTCAGCGCTAAGAGGAGAGAGTGACAGATAGCCCATATGATGTCATTTCACATCTTAGAATCCCTGTAACAAGCTATACCTACGCCAGTTTCCAGAGCAAATAAATACCTCTTTTTGCTTAAACTGGCCTGAATCTGAGTTCTATTACTTACACTAGACATGGTGTGGCCCAAAAGCTGTAAGAGAAAACACACACGCAGACACACACCAACCTCCCCTCCCCTCTCCAGGTCAGACACCCACACTCTTCCAGTCTCCGTCCTTATAACCTGCATTCACAGAAAACTGTAATCTCATCAACCCCCACAGAAATTCGAAATCATTGTGTGTGTTTTTAGTATGGTATATAAGAGCAAACAACTTTTAGAAAATGAATTTAGATCAGTATACTATTAAAGATTGTCTTATCATTTCCATTTTAACATGTTCTTTATTAATATTCACAATATATAAAGACAAAGTTTCACTCTTCCCCATTTAACAAGTGATGCACGCTGCTTTATTTTAAATTAAGTATGCAAGAAAGACCATGGTTTAGCTACAAATGCAATTGACGTATTTATATTGTGTTTGGGAACTAAATATATATTAATATGCAGACTGAAATTTAAGTATGTATTACAACCCTCCAAACTGCTTCCATGACCTGATATTTGAAATTCTTGAATTTTGCACTTTAAAAACATCAATTGCTTTATTATTATAATTTTCATGTTTTGTACTTACTATTTGCAAGTACTTCTCCAGAAATAACACACTATGGGCTTGGATAATTTTATTCCCAATAAAGGAAAAACCAATTTGGATAAAATTTTTCTTCTTTTATTTTTGAAGAACTGGAGATATCCTGACATATTAAGAAATGATAATATTGGGGGGTAGGGGAGGATGAGGGAAGGTCAAGGGGAAAAATATGGAAACTTATTTAACCCTCTTTGTAATACTTAAAGTAATAAAACAAAATTTTTTAAAAAGTCAATAAAAATATTTTTAAAAATAAAAAAAGAAATGATAATATGAATATAACTTGCAGGTCTCAGGTCAAAATTCAGAATAATTCTGTTTATGTCCCTCATTAGCTCATACTATTTTAAATGTTTAAAATTGATTTTAGAGGAAGAAGAAGGGAGGGAGGGAGGGAAGGAGGGAGGGAGGGAGGGAGGGAGAGAGAGAGAGAGAGAGAGAGAGAGAGAGAGAGAGAGAGAGAGAGAGGGAGAGAGATTTGTTATTCCATTTATTTATGCATTAATTGGTTGATTCTTGTATGTGTCCTGACCAGGGATGAAACCCGCATCTTGGCTTATCAGGATGGCACTGTAACCAACTGAGCTACCCAGTCAGGGCCCTTCATAAGCTCATTCTATTTTTTTAAATCATCCCATTTATAAGTGTACAGTTCAGTAGCTTGTTCTATACACTAAATCAGTATTCTTTTTAACAAGATTTTTAAATTGTATTTTTAGAGAGAGAGGAAGGGAGAGAGAGAGAGAAACATTGATGTGAGAGCAAAACATCCATCAGCTGCCTCCTCCAGGTCAAGAGAGCAGATAATTTCTATTATCTTGGCCAGAAAGGGTACCTACCTCCCACTTGGGATTGGGCTGGCAACTGAGCCTCACTGGCCAGGGCTAAATCAGTATACTTGATGCCTCCTCTCTTTAACCAATAATCCACTGTGTTAAACAATTGAATAAAAATAATTGAGAGCTGTAAAATGGTGAAAACCACCACCATAGCAGGTGAAGTTGTCAGCTGTGTGATCAAACAATCATCTTCCTGGTTTGCTTTAACTGGCACTTGTCTGGCAGACTTTCTGTGGCGATGGAAATCTTCTATAGTCTGTACTAATCTACGCGGTCCAATATAGTAGCCACTAGCCTAATGTAGCATATGACGATATGGCTAGTGCAACCAGGGAATTGCATTTTACATTTTATTTAATTTTAGTGTATTTAATTTTGCATAGCCATATGTGGGACAGAGTTATACTAAAAAGTTATTCATTATTTACTCGAAATCCCAATTTAATTGGGTGCCCTTATTTTTATTTCCCAAAAGTGGCAACGTTAGTTATAGATTCTCAGTAGCATTGACCTTGACCCCTCCAATGGAAAGTTTGAGTGGAAGGTTCTCTACCCGTGACCTTATCTTGGCCAGAAAGGGTACCTGGCTGATGTTCTTTTTTGAAGAGAATCTTTCAGAGGAATAATCACTAAGAAAATCAATGTAATGGATGACTAAAAAGACAAACCGGTACGATGATTCATAGAGTCATACTTATTTCTATGCAACATAATCCATCCTCCTTAGATAGCTTGCAATGGGAAACGAGAGGCAGCCCAGAGCCTAATTATGTCAAGATTATTTGGGGCTTGGGGCATGGTCCTGGGTACTAGGACTGCAGCAGGGAGAAATGGAATCCGTGGGTCATGCTACTGATTGCAAAGCAAACCTTCCCTCCATAATTGCTTAATCCCTTCATCACCTCAGTGAGTGATCACCACACGAAAGTCATCATGGCAATTTAAAAAATAAGACCCAGATTCTTTCCTTATGACTATACTTATGCTTTGCTTCAAAAAAAAAAAAAAAGGTACAGCAACTAGAATATTGCCCTTCTCAGGAAGACTTCATAACATTTTCCCAACAACCTTGTAATTTCAAGATGTGATCAAATACAGGTGTCTTTATACCTCCGTGCGTTCTAGCCCTCACTGTCTTCCATAACTATCTCCTCTTTGGCTTTGATAAGAAACCGGTTCTTGATGCCTTCAAGCTTGCCCTTGGTAGAAGAGAGTGTGATTTTACAGTTACTTATTAAGTAGATGTTTGATAACATAATTTTTAACTAGAGTAAGGGCTTTTGAAATTGGCACTCCTTCTGCAGGAATAACAAAGAAAGCACACATGGTATTTTATGAAGAAAATGGTGTTCCAGAAGGCAGGTTGCTCCTTATAAAACCCAGGCTCCTGTGTTTTCAGGAATGCCCGGGTCAAAGAATAATGATTACGGTTTTTCTCTTTCAAAGGGTTTTTACTGTAATAAACATAGCCAGAACGCTTTAAAAAAAAACACAAAGCTATCTAATAACACTGTGTCTAGACCATCACCTCTGATATTTTCTCTCTTGCTTAAAATACCCACATGGGTATATATTTAGCTTTGAAGATCTGGCGACTTGAGAACCAATGGGTCTCTAGGAAGAGATTGTTCCGTAATGCAATTGCTCTCTTCTTCCTGCTCCCTCCTCCCCCAGGTTCCTTCTCTACCCATTTCCCGAAGAAAAGGTACTGAGTCTGGGAAACAACTGGCATTCTGCCCAGAGAACCCACTTTTTTGATGGGGCTCCTCTAAAAATAGCTCAGGTTTACGTTTGGACATAGGGCACCCACCCTGAAGGGCCACCGTGGGATTGGCACACAGACTGCGGCTCTTAGTGTGGGTGGTCCCTAGCCCAGCAGCAGCAGCAGCAGCAGCAGCAGCAGCAACTAAGAACTTTGCAGAAATGCTAATCCTCAGAGCTGACTCAAGCAGACCAATCTGGATGACTTCGGTTACCCGAGCATTCTTATCCACCCCCCTTTTTAACCTTTCAGGTTTCTTTCTTTCTTTCTTTAGAAGCGTATCCGGGCCTTTCCCCAGGGGGTAGAGCGGTGGCTCTCCCAGTGTGGTCCCAGATACCAGAAGCATCAGCCTCACCTGGGAACCTGTGAGAGCAGCACCTTCTCAGCACACGCCTCACGAGACACCCAGAGTGGGGGGGGGCGCTCAGCCATCTGTGTTTTAAGGAGGGCCCCAATGATTCTGATGCACAACCGAGTGAAAAACAATGAGATCACAGGATTCCCTGCTACTGAGCCTATTTGGTGACTTGGAGGTGAGCCTTAGCCTCAAAAAAAAAGTACTGAAAATGGTAAATGCCACTCACGGTACTACTGGGTAGATATAAATCTGTGTTTCTCAAGAGGGTGCATCTGAAGGAGAGTGACACACAGGCTGTGTGGGATCTGTGTGGATGGGGAGGCAAACAGGGACAGCTGTGGGGTGGAAAATGCCTCCTTTCCCCTTTGATGTGGGTAGATGAGTGGGTTTGCTTGTTTGTTCATTTGCTTGCTTGTTTCTTTGAGTTGGTAGAAGAGTTAACCAAGATTTGGATCTACTGAAGCATAAAAACCCATTTTTACATTCCACGCATGGTAGCCTATCATTGGGGAAAAATTTAAACTCTCAATCTTTAAACTTTAAAGGTTAATGCTAATTTAGAGTCTCAATCAATTTATATTATGGATGCGAATCTAGGGGTGTATTTCAAGTACAACGGGTATGTAAGGTTTAATCCACAGGTCTCCCTGTCTAATCCTTCCTTCACATTCCTACCAGGTAAGTTACACTAAACCATAGCTTCAATCATAGCATTTCCCCCCAACAGGAACTCCTTAATATTTACTTAATTAACTTCAGATTTCTCACTTGGCATTCAAGACTGAAAGTGCAGGTGTTGAAAGGTTAGCATGGTAGTGTTATGCAGGCAGGCTAAATAGCCATCTCAGATGGTGGATAAAGAAAAATTAAATTTATGCCTGGCTGGTGTGGCTCAGTGGTTGAGCTTCAAACCAGGAGGTCACAGTTCGATTTCTGGTCAGGGCACAAGCCTGGGTTGTGGGCTTGATCCGCTGTGTGGAGTGTGCAGGGAGGCAGCCAATCAATGATTCTCTCATCATTGATGTTTCTATCTCTCTCTCCTCCCTTCCTCTCTAAAATCAATTTTAAAAAATAAAAGAAAAATTGAATTTATTTAAGGATGGGGGATGGCTATCCAAAGGGAAGAGCTGCACAGCGTGGAGCCAAGGGGCTATTAGGCGGATGATGGCAGCCCCCAGGAGCTGGAGTTGCATCCTTACCTGCAGTCACTGGTGGGAAACTTTTGTTGTCATGGGTTTGGGGGCTGAGCTGGTGGGCTTGGGATGGGGATGGAATGCAGGTGTGTGATCAGGTGTCCTTAGGACAGTTTCAGTTCCATATACAGTCTGACTCCTGGTGTCCAGAGAGTTGTTTTTCTGGTCTTTTGTTCTCCTGCGGCAGGAAGCTTACAAATGGCTGTTAAGAATTTTATTGCCCTATACTAGTAGTCCTATGAGATATTGAACCAAACCACATGGAATTGCCATTTTCATTAGGTAATAAAGGTTAAATTCAGCAATTTCATATGGTTCAACTTAATATTATCAAATCTTTAGATTTGTTAAATTTCTCCTTATCCCTTTTTTTCCATATTACATATATATATATATATATATATATATCCCTAATATGCAAATAGACCAAATGATGGAACAACCGAACCAGTCACTATGACATGCATGAGCATCAGAGGGCGCATGCGGAACATGGTGGGTGTTGGCTGCGGCAGGATGGTGGAGCAGGTGAATGGAGGTGCCAGACCAAGGCGGGGCGCCAGTTGCTGTCATCAGGTCGAGCCTCTGGTGGTTACTGAAAATTCTTTGTTCCCACCTGCCGCTGTCCTGCCCAGCACTCACACCTGCTGCCAGCGCCAGCCCTGCTCTCACCCACTGCCAGCACTGGAGCCCCCGCTCACACCCACTGCTGGCGCCCAGCGCTGGTCCTGACAACTCAGCTCCATCAGTGGGTGTGAGCAGCAGCTGCCAGCCTCAATCACCCCTGAGGACTTCTCTACCTCTCCCTGCTCCTGAGGGGTGATCGGAGCAGGAGCCGCCTCTCACACCCACTGGCTGTGACAGTCCCACTCACACCTCCCTCTAGCGCTGGCCTCAATCACTCCGTGCTGTCAGCAGGTGGGGCCATCACTGTCAGCATGTGGGAAAGAGAGTGGCAAGAGCGGGAGTGCCAGCAGAGAAGGGTCCAGGGGAGCCGCGGCAGGATGGGCCGAGTGGGGGTGCAGAGGATGGGCCAAGACCTGCCCCTGTGCCCACCACAGCCTTATGGCCCACAGTTCCTTGCAAGGTGTACGAATTTATGCACTGGACCCCTAGTCTATAATAATAAAAGCATAATATGCTAATGAGACTAGATGTCCTTCCATATGAAGCTGGGGCTGTGAGAGAAGCCTGGGTCCCAGGTGCCTGCTGGTGGCTGGAGGGAAGCCCCGGTCCCAGGTGCCAGAGGGAAGCCAGTGCCAGCAGCCGGGGGAAGGAAGGCCTGCTCTTGCATGAATTTCGTGCATCGGATCTCTAATAAGATATAAACTTATCAGAATTTTGATGCCTAAGCTTAAAACTGCCATCCCCAACAGCTGGTGTAAAATCTCAGAAAGATAAAGAAAATATTCCTTCTTCCCCTATAGGTACAGAGAAACACACTATTGTGAGGCACCAAACCAGTTCCGTGCCATAAAATTAGAATTGGGAACATTTCCTCAAGTATCTGTCACACTCTCCTGGCCAGTGCAGAGGTTTGAGAGAAAAGCTATGATCCTGTTTTGTTTTCTGTTACTATAAAACTGCCCTTGGAAGTGTCATTTGTAAAGACGCATATCTTGCCCTGGGTCAGTTGGTTGGGCATCATCCTGTGCACCAAAAGGTCACCAGTTCAATTCCCAGTCAGGGCACATGCCCAAGTGGCAGGTTTGGTCTGTATGAGAGGCAACTGATAAATATTTCTCACATCAATGTTTCTCTCTTCTCTCTCTCTCTCTCTCTCTCACCCTCCCTTCCTCCCTCTCCCTCCTTCCCTCCCTCCCCCCTTTCCCTTCCTCTTACTAAAATCAATAAAAATATATTTTAAGGAAAAAATTTGAAAAGAAACACATCTCTTCAGATACC
Organism: Murina feae; assembly: GCA_004026665.1. Taxonomy (NCBI): domain Eukaryota; kingdom Metazoa; phylum Chordata; class Mammalia; order Chiroptera; family Vespertilionidae; genus Murina; species Murina feae. The sequence goes on from PVJC01031008.1 coordinate 9,326, forward strand.
TGGATGCCAGAGTTTCTTGCTATGTCCTCTAAAATGGAACCTATAACAACTAAAGGTCTGCAACTCTGATTGGTCATCTTATTTAATAACTAGAGGCCCGGTGTACAATATTTGTGCATGGGTGTGGTCCCTAGGCCTGGCCAGCAATCAAAGCGTGAGTATCTGGTGTGGAAGGAAGGACAGGTCCCAGCTGATCTCTGGGCCCTAGGCAGCACCTGGGCCCCCAGACCCCCACCCGCCCCCCTCCACTTGAGTCATGGGGCCCTGCCCAGCTCCCTCAGTGCCTGGGAGCTGAGTGGTGGCCCTGTCCCCTGCTGCCGCTGCTGGTCGCCATCTGTAGGGCAATCGGTGGGGCAATCAGGCCCCACTCACACCCATCTTAGCCTGGTACTGCCCACTCACCTGCTCCACCATCCCGCTGTGGTCCCACTCTCATCAGGGCCCACTGGGGCCGGCAATGCTTCCACTGCCACCTGCTGCCAGTACTGCATCACTGGTGCCCACCATGTTCTGTGCCGCCCCCTGGTGGTCAGCGCACATCATAGCAAATGGTCGAACTCCCAGTTGAGGGGACAATTTGCATATTAGGCTTTTATTATATAGGATGTGTTGCTCTGGTAATAACAATACTTAAACTGTCAATTCTGTTTTCGGTAGAGCAACAAATATTTCTGTCAAATTTCTTTGTTCAGTGGAACAAGAGCTTTGGAATTTCTTTGTCTCCTTTTAGGCATGCAAGTATTATAAATCCCATTGTGACTCTGTTGGGTTCCTTATTGAAAGAGTAGAGTCTTTGTTTCATTTAAATTACCAAGAAGATCCATAATATGAGGCCAACCTGTCATTTCAGCCTTATCCTCCACTTCCCCTCTGCACACACACGACACGATATATCAGATCCTTGATCTCCCCTCCTCCCTTCCAATGATTATATGGTACATAGCTTCCTCCACCATTCCTTTGCTAGTATTGTTCCTCTGTTTAGAACATCCTCTTCCCCAACTCAACCTATTGAAATCCAAGCCAAAACCCACCCAAAGATCACCTCCTTTGTGAGGCCTTCCCCTATTTTATCCAATAAGATTTATCTTTAACAGTATTTACCATCTATTTGATTTACAGTTATTTGTGTATTTCCCTTCTCTCTCTGAGTTTATTTTTTATTATTTTGTTAATCCTCACTGGAAGATTTTTTTTCATTGATTTTTTTTTAGAGAGAGTGGAAGGGAGGAGAATGACACAGAGAAAGATAGAGCCCTCGCTGGTTTGGCTCAGTGGATAGAGCATCGGCCTGCGTACTCAAGGGCCCTGGGTTCAATTCCAGTCAAGAGCATAAGCCCAGGTTGCAGGTTCAATCCCCAGTGAGGGGTTTGATCCCCAGTGGGGGGCATGTAGGAGGCAGCTAATCAATGATTCTCTTTCATCATTGATGTTTCTATCTCCCCCTCTCCCTTCCTCTCTGAAATCAATGAAAACATATTTAAAAAGAGAAAGAGAGAGAGAGAGAAACATCAATGTGAGAGAGATACATGGATTCATTGCCTCCCACATAAGCCCCAATTGGGGCTGGGGAACCTGCGACCCTTCAGTCTGCAGGCCGACGCTCTATCCACTAAACCAAACCAGCTAGGGCTGACTTTATTTTTTCAGCTTTATTGAGATACTAGAGGCCCAATGCACAAAATTCGGGCATGGGTAGGGTCCCTAGGCCTGGCAAGCGATCAGGGTTGGTCTGTGGGGCAACCAGCAGGGTGATGGGGGTGGAGGGCCCTGCTGGCACCCATCTTGGCTGGCCTGGGGTCTGCAGGCCAGGGGCAGCTCCTACATTGAGTCTGCCCCCTGGTAGTCAGTGTGCATCATAGTGACCCATTGTTCTACTGGTTGTTTGGGCCATGTAGTCAATTTGCATATTAGGCTTTTATTATATAGGATAACTAACATTTTATTCATTTTAGGTGTTCAACATAATTATTTGACTTATATATGTACTGCTAAATGTTCACCACAATATATTTAGTTAACATTCATCACCTCACAGTTACAATTTTCTTTTCTGAATAGACTTTAATGCCACCAAGGACAAAGAATGTGCCTTATTCCTTCTCCAGGGACCTAGTAAAAGGCCTTGCATGGAAACATACTCTCAATAATTAGAAGGTGACATTGAAGAAGTCTCCCACAAGCAATATTAAGGGACATCTTGATCTAGTTGACCCCTAAAACCAAACTACTCTTCTTCCCTACTGTGGGGAGTCAATTCCCCCACATACCTTAAAGATTCCAGGGCCTGATTCATTGTCACCTTCTCCAACATTATACCCTAAGAATTAGAATCCTGGTGATTTCAGTATCCACATAGATGATCCTTCTGACAGCCTGGCCCCTCTGCTCCTCCATCTCCCCTCCCCTCTTCCAGTGATTATTGTTCATCACCTACCTCACGCAGCAACTCTGGTTTTACCCTGGATTTCATCACTATCAACAACCATAGGCCCCCATAATCTCAACTTCAAATGCCTTACTCTCCAAACAATGCTGAACAAATAATTTCAAAATAACTCTGGTTTCTCAAAGAGTATGAAGAAGATGCACAGCCCCAAATAATACTTCTTAAAATTATCCCCTTCCCTGTCCACCTCAATGGTGGGGTACAGGAGCAGCTTAGAGCCCAAGAGTAACCTTGTTGGGTGGGGCAGGCATGAGGGAATTTGCTTTTTGTGTGTTTTTTTAAATTTATTTTTATTGTTTAAACTATTACAAATGCCCCTCCCCGGGGCCTTCACCACACTATAGTCCCTGTCCTTGGGGGCCTTGTTTTGCAGATATATTTATATAACACTACACAATTCTGAGAGTCACTTTCCATATCAAAGAATGCCCCCCCTAGCGATTATAGGGGTGAAATTTCCCAAACTGCCCCCCATGGTCCTCACTGACTTCTTACAGTAAACTCTTCAGAAAACACCCAAAGTAGTCCTTCGAAAAACTGTTCCACCAGCCTTAGGCCTCTGCCCTTTCAAATTGACGATGGGAGAAGGCTGGATAGTAGTGTGTGTGTGCATGCCTGCGTGCGTGCGTGTGCGTGTGTATATACGTGCACACTTGGGCTTGCTTGCTCGCTTGCATAAAATAGTGCTTTTCCTGATGTCTCAGATTGGCTAAAGCACACAGCTGGAAACAAAAAGCATCAGGTGCTCCCGCATCCTTTAGAAAGACTCCAACCAGTCAGCAGACATGTCCTCTCAGAGAGAGCACTGAGAAATGGCACAGCTGGTCCTACTGCGACTCAGACAGATGTTCCCTCCAAACACCACCCACCACCCTATGTAAATACGAGAGGACTGGGAGGTGTAGGAGGGGAGCCCAGTGTTCCTGGTGAGAGGTGGAATAATGAAGAGAGGGGAGAGGAGGGGTGCTCGTGTCCCCTGCTCCCCCAAGCCCAGAGGCTTGTAAAGGAAACCCCTAAGAGAGTTGCTCCAGGAGAGGAGGAAATTCTGCATGCAGGGAAAGTTGGCTTCCAATTTCCTGCCTGGACTCCCACCACTGAGCTGCACAGATCAGCAGGCTCACCCTGCAGCCTTGGGAACTTAAGGTGAAGAAATTCTTGCAAGAACACACCAAATACTCTCTGTGGTGTGTGAACGTGGAGTCTGCTGCCCTCTTGTGGCCGAGAAGTGTATGAAAGTCAGAGACTCAAAAGTACTGAGATGCCTGGAAAGAAAATAGAGGTCACGCTGGCCTCATGCATGAGCCCTCCCCCACCCCACCCCCGCTGCTTCCCCCCTCTGGCAGCCTTCAGAGTTGGAAAAAGGACCTCAGTAATTCCCAAGACCCCAAATGGAGGAGCACAGGCCTTATTCAGAGGTCCTCCAGGAGATGGGAGACAACCTGGTGCAGCGGGTGGCAGTCAGCAGGCAGAACTGCTCTTCTCTTAGCGAAGCCCCAGGGAGGCAGGAGCCCAGGTAAAAAACAGAGAAGCCTCCTGTTCAAACCCCCCCCCACCTCAGCAGATCACAGCATCGGAGCTGGAAAAGGACCTTATCCCCCAAAGAACTCTGTCTTCCTTCTCTCTGTGCCCCAAGACTGGAGTACCCATATAATATTGAAATTATGATTGGAACTGATCAGGTTTACCAATCAAGAGAGTCCCAAAAGTTATGAGATTTGCCAAGGTATCATAAAGAATGAGAGAAGGAGCTTGGTGCCACACAGTTGAAACTAGTGGTTGGAAAATAAAGTTTCGTGTATACCATCCACCATTCAATTAATACCTGTTAACGTATCAGTTACCTGTACCCAGGCAGGGCATGGACTTCAGGGGAGAAAATATTGACTGTGCCACTTAACAGTTTTATTGCCTCAGGCAAGTCCCATCCAAGCCTTAGTTTCTTCATTTGTAAGAGGATAATATCTAGTGGGCAAGGTTATTAGAAGATTAGAGGCAGTGTATATCAACGAATACAAGCTACTTATTTATGTACATGTTTACACATGAAGGGAGGCATTTGTTCCCAGTTTCCTTCAACAAAACATGTGAAGTAGTATATGACAAAGGCAAGTAAAAAGAACTAGTAAAACAGAAATTTTAAAAAAGGAACAAGAGCCCTAACCAGTTTGGCTCAGTGGATAGAGCGTCAGCCTGCGGACTGAAGGGTCCCAGGTTTGATTCTGGTCAACAGCATGTACCTTGGTTGTGGGCACATCCCCAATAGGGGGTGTGCAGGAGGCAGCTGATCGATTTTTCTCTCTCACCGATGTTTCTGACTCTATATCTTTCTTCCTTCCTCTCTGCAAAAAAATCAATAAAAAATATATTTTTAAAAAATAATAAAAAAAATTAAAAAGGAACAAGAAATGCTGAGCCCTGGCCGGTGTGGTTGAGTGTCGTCCCATACACTGAAAGGTTGGGGGTTCAGTTCCTGATCAGGGCACATACCTAGGTTTCAGGATTAATCCCTGGTCGGGATGAGTATGGGAGGCAACTGATTAATATTTCTCTTTTTCTCTCCCTCTCTCAAAAAATCAATAAACAGTCCAACCAATGTAGTTCAGTGGTTACACGTCAACATATGAATCAGGAGGTCATGGTTCGATTCCTGGTCAGGGCACATGCTCAGGTTGTAGGCTCAATCCCCAGTAGGAGTATGCAGGAGGCAGCCAATCAATGATTCTCTCTCATCATTGATGTTTCCATCTCTCTCTTCCTCTCTGTGAAATCAATATATATATATATATATATATATATATATATATATATATATATATATATTTTTTTTTTTTTTTAATGTATCATGGGATGAGGATAAAAAAAGAAATGCTGATGTGCTGCCCATAAATGCAAACTTGGTGAGTTTGGTTTCAAATTTGGTTTTCAGTTTCCTAGGTGCAAAGGGAAACCTAAGAACTTGTACAACTCCAGTATCAGAGAGGAGGAGGGATACTGCTTTCTCAGGGGAGACCAGTTTTTCTTGGCTCCAAATTCCAAAAGCAGTATCTTAGGAGTCTTTCTGCATTGGCTTGTAACTTAACTGAAACCCTGACTACTCTCCACCATGGATTGCTACAGCTTTGGAACTAGTTGTACAGGAATTAGGACTGAGACAAAGTACTAAAGGTGAGTAACCCAGATTTCTATACTTCCGATCACAGTGGTATTCTGCAGCAATTCTTAGCCCCCAGTTCTTCCAATTCTTTCAAATGAGTGTTCCCTAACACATGCCTTGTGAGATCACACAAAGGACATTTAGAATCACCACTTCCATCACCAAGGAAATGTTTTTATTTGCAACTCATGAGGAAGCTTTAGACCAAGAGGACGGATTTCAGAAAAGCATAGATGTACTTTTTAAATATTTTTATTGATTTCAGAGAGGAAGGGAGAGGGAGAGAGAGAGAAACCAACGATGAGAGAGAATCATCTATCAGTTGCCTCCTACACGCTCCACACTGGGAATAGAGCCAACTACTTGGCATGTCACGTGCCCTGACCAGGAATTGAACCTCGACCTTTCGGTCCATAGGTCGACCTTCAACCACTCAGCCATGCCAGTCAGGCAAAAAGTATAGATGTATTCTTAAATGCACTAGGTAAATTCAAAAGAATCTCTCCTTCTAGACCTAATTCAGGCCTATGAAGACCACACTTGGCCCCTGAAGGTCAAGGTCACCTTTCGGGGTCATTAGCACAGGAAGTAAACAGCCTTTGCAAAACAGTGCTACAGGTGAGCTTTCCTACCCCAACCCCGGGAGCCACCGCAACTAATCTGCAAATGCTAACAGGAATTTCCATGGCAGATGCCAAAATAAGCTCCTGTCCTCCCTCACCTTTGCTGTAATCCCCACATAGGTTTTGCTTTTACCATATGGTAATTATTTCCAAATCACAAGTGCAAACACTCACTCTGATTGGAAAATTAGCAGATTTCAAACTCAGGTAATTTGTCCCTAATGAGGAACTTGTTGAACTGAATTTAACAATTAACTCATACACCCTTTGCTGCCTGCAGGGATGGGAGTGAAGTAGGCAAGGGCAAGCCAAGGACCTGGATCTGGCAGGACTTCAGGCACAAGATGAAAATTGGGATGGGGCAAGGTGTATAATGGGTCTGTAGGAACATCAGAATCTTGCCAGTTCAACTGGATATGCATACAAATATATGCCGAAGTAGATATATAAAGTACATGTATATATAGCCAATTACAAATATATGCCAAAGTAGAGAGAATCATATAATGAGCCTCCATGTACCTATCACCCAGTTCCCACATGTTAACGAAAAAACCCAATGAAACCTGTAAAGAATTTTGTGAGTTTATTTGAGCCAAACTGTCGACATATGCCGGGAAGCAGAACCTCAATGAATTGAGATAATGCTCCAGAGAATGGGAGTTTACACGGTGCTTTTATAAATTTACCATCAAAAGGAAAACACATAAGTGGGTTACATGAATTCATTGGTGATAGATTAAGGAGGTGGGATAAAGCAAAGCGGGGAAATCCCTGGGATTGGATAAAAGTAAAATGAGGTACACATACCCAGGTGAGTGCAGGATCAATTAACATGATAATGAAGGAACTTGTGGTATCTGTCCTGGCACCCAGCACATTTGGCTGTGCCCCAGGGGCTTCATAAATAGGGAAATTACAAGTCACCCAGACATTTCACAAATATGCTATCTTAGAGGCAAAAAGACAAATGCTCAGTAAAGATCAAAGGTGATTTCTGTCAGGGAAAACACTGGCCCAGGATGTGGCCACCCACCATAACCTGTTTATAGATAAATATCTAATTTTCAGACCATCTTTTGTGGTTACTCGAGGTCTCTGAGCCTGCAGGACTGCCATGCAGGCCTCCGCTGAGCTTTTCAGGCTAGCATGCGGCTCCTTTTGTCCACACACATTATCAACTCATGGCTGCTCTGGTTTTTCAATGCCAAGGGGTTAGAGACCCAGAAAATGAGTAGGAAGGAGTGAAAGGAAGAAAGAGAGAACGAAAGAAAGGGCAGGTAGTGCTCTCCTCTCTCGCATTCCCTTGGGTTCCAAGCTCCTCCCTGTAGAGGTGGGAGAACTGAGTTTTAATTCCCTGCTGGAATGGTTAGTGTCCTCTACTTAGGTGTTTTGAATATGGCAGGGCAGAGCCTGGCAAGGAGCTCTCTAATCTCTACCACCATCCTGACTCTATGAAATCACTTCCTCACGCATCCTCACTTCCACTCCAACTGTGCGCTCTGATGATCAGCCCCTGCCTCATCTCAAGAACTGATTCCCGCCCTGGCCGGTTGGGCTCAGTGCATAGAGTGCCGGCCTTCGGACTGAAGGTCCCGGATTCAAGTCCGGTCAAGGGCACGTACTTCGGTTGCAGTCTTCTCCCCTGGTCAGGGCATGTGCAGGAGGCAACCAATCAATGTGTTTCTCTCACATCAATGTTTCTCTCCGTCTTTCTCTCTCTCTTCCACTCTCTCTAAAAATAAAACAAAACAAAACAAAAAACAAAAAAAGAACTGATTCCGCCCTGACCGGTTTGACTCAGTGGATAGAGCCTCCAACTGCGGACTCAAGGGTCCCAGGTTCGATTCTGGTCAAGGGCATGTACCTTGGTTGCGGGCACATCCCCAGCGGGGAGTGTGCAGGAGGCAGCTGACTGATGTTTCTGAGTCTCTGTCCCTCTCTCTTCCTCTCTGTGAAAAATCAATAAAATATATTTTAAAAAAAAGAACTGATTCCCAACTCACGCCTGAGGCTCACTAGGATCTGCTCTACTCCTTCATCCCTCTAGAAATGCACTGTCCAACACCATAGCCACGTACAGCTACTGACCCATCGAAACGTGGCCAGTGAGATGGAGGAACTAATTTTTACTTGATTTAACTAATTTAAATGTCTAAGAATGTTTGCAAGGCGAATCTACATTTTCAACTATAGAGTTTATTAAAATCTAAATTCAGATCAAGTATTTCTGATGAAAATTTCTGAATTAAGACAGGCTATAAGGGCCTGGATTTTGAAAACTTAACAAAAATAAAAATGTAAAATGTCTCATTAAGAATTTTAAAATATTAATTACAGCCCAGCCAGTGTGGCTCAGTGGTTGAGTGTCGACTTATGAACCAGGAGGTCACCGTTCAATTCCCCGTCAGGGCACATACCGAGGTGGAGGGCTCAGTCCCCAGTGAGGGGACATGCAGGAGGCAGCTGATCAATGATTCTCTCTCACCACCGATGTTTGTATCTCTTTCTCTCTTTCCCTTCCTCTCTGAAATCAATAAAATATATTTTAAAATAAAATATTAATTACAAATGGAAATGATCATCTTGGCTATACGGCATATCAGGTATTTCATCAACAACAACGCAAGACCCTCTGTTGTGCATAAATATCCAATGCAATGCCCAGGTGTTGTAATCCCCAAGAACCACAAGGGAGTCCGATTCCGATGTAAGAACAAAAGAACCTTTACTCGAGCGAGTCGACTCGGGACTCCGTCACAAGCCGGCCATCGCAGTGGCGCGGCAGGGAGGAAGATCCCGAGTCTCAGGAGGACGGAGGGTTTTATTGGGCTGGGAGTTGGTTGGTGGGGTAGTGTGTGATTGGTCGAGGGAAGGGTCAGGGTTGGTTGTGCAAAGGGGCGGGATGCAGTCAGACTTGGGTCATTTCCTCTGCATCCCTATTGGTCAGTTGGGAAAAGGGTGGTTGAGCAACAGGGAACTTCGGGAGGTCTACTCCATCACCTCCACCAGCAAAAACATGATTTGCTAAAGGATTAGAAGATGATTAGCATTTTTTAGCAATAAAGTATTTTTTATTTTGTTTTTTAAAATATGTTTTTATCACTTTCATAGAGAGAAGAATGGAGGAGAGATAGAAACACTGATGAGAGAGAATCAACTGGCTGCCTCCTGCACACCATCTACTGGGGATCAAGCCTAAAACCCAAGCATGGCTCTGATCAGGAATAGAACCGGTGACCTCTTTGTGCATGAGATGATGCTCAACCTACTGAACCACACCAGCTGGGCTACAATAAAGTGTTTCTCATTAAGATATGCACACTGTTTTTTAGACACAATGCTATTATGTCTTAATATGATACAAAATAGTGTAAAACATAACAAATATGGATCTGGAGAGCATTACGCTAAGTGAAATAAGCCAGTCAGTGAAAGCTAAATACCCCATGATCTCACTCATTTATGGATAATAAAGAACATTACAAACTGTTGAACAAAAATAGAGGCAAAGAAGCATAGAACAGACTGTCAAACTACAACGGGAAGGTAGGGGAGGGTTGTGGGGGTAAGAGATCAACCGAAGGAGTTATATGCACGCATATAAGCACAACCAACAGACACAAGAACCTGGGGGGGGGTGAGGGCAACTGCCAGGGGGTAGGGGAGGCCAGGGGAAGGTCAGTGAGGGAGGAGAGACATGTGTGCTACTATTTGTGATACCTTAAACAATAAAATAAAAATAAATGTAAAAAAATTTTTTGTGTGACTGGCTTTATTGCAGTATTTGCTTTATCACAGTGGTCTGGAACCAAACCTGCAACATTTCCAAAGTATGCCTGCATTGGGTTAAATACGTTATTAAGCGTATTTTCTCTTGTTGCCTTTTACTTATTAAAATGTGGCTATAGAAAAATTTAAAATAACATGAGGCTCACATTCTATTTCTATTGAACAGTGCTGACCTGGAACCCGAGTCCTCCATCACTTGCAAGTGCCCTCAAGGAATATAATTCTGTTCCCAACTCTGTTCCAAACTCCTGCACTGTGACAGAGACCCAACTGTTGGCAGACATTTCCTGCTACACTGGGCCCACCTGGATTTTCCTGGATGATAATCTCCTGGGCCACCTTTTCTGATCTCTATTGCAACATTCGGGTGTCGGACACCTGCTTTCCCACAACCAATTCACTATGAATGGTCAAACACTAAGTCATGAAGACACAGCCTACACATAATGAGTTAAAGACTGAGAGCATGAATTGGACCAAAGGTAGGGAAAAGCCTCCAGGTTCTCATGATTAAAAAAATGAAAGAAAAGTTCATTCACAACCATAGCCAGTGAATAGTCTAAAAAGGGACCATGCATCAAGTAACAACTTTGGTGGGAACCATGTAAAGGATATGAACAAAACCCACAAAAGGTTATCTGAAACAAAACTAAATTTATTTATTTGACTGGGAAGGGAGGGCAGCACAACAGCAAAAGGGAAGAAGTACATCAAATCTGGGGAGAGTCTGAGTGCAGGTCTCTGGTTGGCTCTCAAAGCCGAGTGTAAACTCTTCTTTGTAACTGGTCGTCGCACTGGCTCACTTCTTCAAAGTGCGGGTACCACGGCCAAAGACGTCCAGGATGGGCTGCAGAAGCTCGACGGGTACAGTGTCGCTCAGGTGACATAGCTGAGGTGTTTGTTGGAAGTCGATGAAAAATCTTTCCTGGACGGGATCCGTAGCACATCAGTACAGCTGACTTCATCGAGTAAGGCTCAGCGGTTACCTGCCCCTTCTCTCATCTCTTTTGGAACTGACAGACCAAATTTCCTTCTTTTTGTTAGGGCAAAAGGCATAGAACATACATGTGTACTTACAAAAACAAATTTCATGTGGACAGGTTGCACTTCAAGTTGGAACAAAGCAAAATATAAGAGACACACAAAACCTGTACACAATGTTTAAAGCGACGTTATACACGATAGCTAATAGCTGGACGCAGCCCGCATGCACATCAATGGAGAATGGATAAATGGACGTGGCACATTCAGAGAACCAGGTATCACTCAGACACGAAAAGGAATCAAGTACTAGTACATGTTACAACATGGATGAACCTCAAAAACATTATGCCAAGCAAAAGCGGCAGATACAGAAGGCCACACACTGTGACTCCATTCACAGGAAATACCTAGAATGGGGGAGTCCATCAAACACAAGGCAAACTGGTGGTTTCTGGGGTGGGGGAGGGGAGGACGGGAACTAGTGCTCATGGGCTACAGAGATCTGTTGGGTGATGAAACCTT
>PVJC01031009.1:0-20896 GCA_004026665.1 Murina feae
GCAACAGACCCCTTTGGTTTGCTCTAGTTCCGTGGCTGTTGGCCTCCATCTTGGGTGGGTTAATTTGCATACAGCCACTCTGATTGGCTGTTGGCCTCCATCTTGGCTGGGTTAATTTGCATACAGCTGCCCTGATTGGCTGGTGGTAACGGTCACATTTGCATGTTTCTCTTTTATTATAGAAGATATATATATATATATATACACACACACACACACACACACACACACACACACTAGGTGCCCATTGCACAAAAATTTGTGCACTCAGGGTGTCCCTTGGCCCAGCCTGTGCCCTGTTGCAGTCTGGCACCCCCTGGGGGATGTCCACCTGCTGGTGTGCCTGGCCAGCCTGGGTGAGGGGCTAATGGCTGTTTGCAGCCTGCCCAAGCCCCCCAGTGTGGACCCTCACCCCATTGGGGTGTGGCCAGCCTGGGTGAGGGTCTAAGGGCTGTTTTCACGCTGGCCACAGCTCCTTCAGGGTTCAGTTCCCTACTGGGGTGCCTGGGCAGCCTGGGTGATGGGCTGAGGGGCATTTTTAGGCTTTCAGGCTGTCCATAGCTCCCACTGACCCAACGTCCCAGCAGGGCTGGCTGGAAGCAGGTTTCTGGGGTTTATTTATCTTCTGTAATTGATACACTGTTGCTTTAAGACCAGGCCTAGGCAGGTAATGAAGCCTGTTGGCTTCAGCTCTGAGGCTTCTATAATTGAAAGCATGTTGCCTTAGTAGAGGCCCAGCCGGCCTAGGCAGACAGTTTACTCCTGGTGCAGCAGAAGTCTGCTGTTTACTCCAGCTTCATGACTGCCGGCCTCCATCTTGGCTGGGTTGATTTGCATACAGCTGCTCTGATTGGCTGGTGGGCGTGGCTTAGGCGTCCCAAAGAAACAGTCAATTTCAATATTACTCTTTTATTAGATTAGATAATTCTCTTTCACCAAAGAGAAAGTTGAATTCATAAAGCAGATACCATAAGAGATGAACAACAATAATAACAAAATCAAACAATTATAACAATATAACCTAATAAAAGTTTTGTAACTGTGGTCTCTGAAAATATCTTGTGTTGTATGTACCCTTCTTCTTCTCCTTGTGATGCTAAAAGGCCTCATTATGTTGAGAATTTTCACTTTTTTATTTAGAAGAGACACTTTACAACTTCTCTGTGTCATAGCCGAACTGCCAGTATCAAAGGTCTACAACACTGGGGCCACTAAGAAGCAAAGTAAGGGTGACTTACACACAAGCACTGAACTACCCCCGATGGCTAGTAAGTGACTGGTGGGTGGGTAGCATATATATGGCCTGGATAGACCTGACAGAGAGATGAGTCAGGTCCCATGTGGGACAGAGCTGGACATCGTGAAATTTCACCACATTCCTCGTAACGACGCAAACTTTAAAATGTATGAGCTGTTTACTTCTGGTATTTTCCACTTAATATTTTTGGACCTCAGCGGATTGCAGGTAACTGAAACCACGGAAAGTGAAACCACAGATAAGGGGGAAGGATGGGATACTGCAATTTCTATTTATGGCACTAAGGAGACAGCATGGAATGAGACAGGCAAGGGTCTCTTTTGTGTATAGAGCTTACATTCAAGAGCAGGAGAACAAAAAAATAAAGAGGCAAAAACGTACGTAAATGATACTATTTCAGAGAATGATTAAGGGATGTGAGGGCAGTAGTACTGGAAGATCTGACAAGGAGGGACAGGAGTGACGGAGAAGCGACCTATGCTTCATGGTCAGGGAGGGCTCTAAGTGAAGATAACAGTGGGATGAAGAAACCAAACGCTGTGAAGGAACCAACCATCCAAGCAACTGGGGTGGGAAGTTCTAAGCAGAGGGAGTAGAACGTGTCTGAGGGTGAGAGAGGAGGCTGATGTTGCTGCCCTTACATGCCATTTACTTATCAGCTTCCGAAAAGCCAGCTCAAAAAGGGAAAGAGCTTGAGTTGTACTGTTCTCTCTTCCAAATATAAAGAAAACCTCTCTCAAGGATGGTTACAGAAAGAGAGTTATTTTCTTGCCTCCTAGAATGTATGGCTTCGATCTTTCTGGGCTTTGAAAATAATATGCTCCCCCCACCCCCACCCCAGGTGGCGTGGCTCAGTGGTTGAAAGTCAACCTATGAACCAGAAGGTCATATTTCAATTTTTGGTCAGGGTACATACCCAGGTTTCGGGTTTGATTCCCAGTGTGGGGTGTGCAGGAGGCAGCCAATCAATGATTCTCATCATTGATGTTTCTATCTCTCTTTCCCTCTCCTTCCTCTCTGAAATCAATAAGAAATACATTTCCAAAAAAAGTTTAAAAAAAGAGGGGATAATATGTTCCTTTCTTGGAGGTTATTCTTCCCAGAATTCAGACTCCCTCAAACGTTAATTGCTGCCCAGGGTCCTGAAATAATCAGTGAGTGAACCCAAATCCATAGGTTTCTGACCAAACTCTTTGGCACTTGAACTGTCAGTGTTGAGGGCCAGGAATTATTCCAGGGCTCTTGCTATGCAAGAATTATGAATTATGAATTATTCCTAGAACCCACACAATGACCTCCATGAACTTGGAGTGGCCGCAGTCAAGTCACTTCTCTTTTTTGAGTCTTATTCCTCCTCAGCGATTGAGGGGTGAGTGATGGGTGGGGGTCCTGAGTAGAGGTTTCTTTGTGAACTCAATGGTTCATTCAGATTCCCTGTGATTCTAAACGACCTTTGCAATCACGAAGTGAACACTCTCAGAGAACTCTGATCTGCTGGAAACATTTCCCACATCCTGGATGACCTCTGTACCTGAAGCTTTCAACTGGGTCAATGGTCTCCAAAGATGAGCTGGAGAGAAGCCGGGCAATTATGGATTAAAGGGATATTACCATAGGGCCCATAATTGCTCTCTTATAAGCCAGTTTTCATTGTTGGTTATAGCCCAAGTCGCTCCTTTCAGGGGACTCCACTCCTACCTTTTCCTACCAGGGCAGGTGAGGCCAGATCAGGGCAGGGTAACTAACTGAGTTCTCCCTGAGGAGTTCGGGGTCGGATAAATATGACTCTTTGATCTCGTCTCCTATGGCTCCAGGGATGTACTCAGAATCTCTCCCTTGGAAGGCAGGCCAGCATGACTCAAAGAGAGGGAAGCCGATTCCAAGAAGTGTATGAAGACTGGGATTTGTGGACAAATCCCACCTGGATACTTCTGAGGGCTCATGGCAAGGAGACCAATGCTGGGCCGGCAGCCAAGAGATCCTACCTCCGTGCCAGCCCGAACTTACTCACCAGGAGACGGCGGGCTGGGGCCTTGGCTTCTGGGATTCGGTTTCTTCATCTGGATTGAGGGGACTGGCTTAACTGATCTGCAAGGATCTTTTAAAGAGGATATTTTTCCTAAAAATCCAGGAGCATGTGAGCCAGTGGGATACTTCCGAGCCCCAGTTTCTACTTTTGTGAAAGTGGGAATAGCAGCAATAACTTCATCACAGTGTTATTGAGGATTCCGTGAGTTTATCACGCCACCACTACTTCATTCACTCAGTGTACTCCTGGAATAGTTACCTGATAGGATCCTGCCCTACACCAAACTCTGCTAAGAGGGTGAACAAATGAATGCAGTGATGAACTAGAGAGAGAGAGATCCTTACAGCCAGAAGTCTTGTTGGGCACACAGCAAACACTCACAGATGGAAGCAATTTTAATAAGACATTTCTGTTATTATCCAACAGTCGGCTCAACACCCTGTTCATGTCATGAGCAAACACCAGGCAAAAACATTCTGAGAAGACACGGTAAAGACAAGAGTCTTGGGGGAAGACGTTCTGTGGCCCTGGTCTAAGTTAGAGATGGCACATTCAAGTATCTACAGGGGGAAGCAGATGCTAAAACTCATGCAGGAGGTTGAATGTCAGCCTCCCTGGAAGAGGAGGCCTATCACAAACTAGAGCTCCCAGGTATTCTCTAAAGTGGGCAGCCGCTACTCACCTCTGCAACCCGCTACGGCCATCAGGGGACGAGAGTCCAAGATTGCTAGAACCTACTCTTTTCTAGCCAGAATCCGGATATTCATGTAAAAGTCATCCAGATTTCAAAGATAGCAACTTCTTCACAACTTCAAACATACTATATAGACACTGGTTTGCCACCTCTAGCTTAAGGACAATACTTACAGATAAGTGATTGTGTATATTTTAAAGACAAAGGGAAAAGGATGAGTGATTATTGTATGACCTCTGTATGCCAGGCATCTCCCATACATTGTACATTGTTTCATTTATTGCTCACAACTATGCTGGGAAGTACTGGTGATTGGTTCTCATTTTTTCCCCTAATACATTCACATAAGGGGAATGTGTTCTGGGAAACATGTACAGACAGATAAGACTCTGGCAGTATGAGGACAAATTAAATAGAGGGGCAAAACTAAAGGCCGGGAAGCCTGGTGAATAAGTTATAGTGGAAGTATCTAGAGTGGCCTTAGTGAGAAAGAAAAAGAGGACAGATTTAAGGTATGCTGGACGGAGAAGTAATTTACAAAGAGTCAATCAGTAACGTCTTAGAGGGAATTTCTTTTCTTGTCTTTATTTTTTACCACTCGGTTATCTCTTTGATGTCTCTGCTTAGTCCAGCCAGCTGGGCACCAGAAGCTGAATCTCAAGCCTACAGACTGGGTTAGCTAGTCCCACCCCTGATGCAACACAGAATCCTTTTAGAGCAATGGCTTTTTACAGAAATGACCATTCTGCCATTCTTGATTCCCAAATCCAGAGGCTTCTTGCCTCTGGCTGGCATTACAAGTCAAGGAAAAATGGGAAGGGGACTCAAATTTAATTCTTGACCCCACTATTCTTTGAAGTGTGACCTTCAGCCAACAACTTCACAAAACTGATCTTCAAGTCCCTATAAAACTGAGATGGCAATCGCCTCCTAGTTGGAAGGATGAATTGTGAATAAAATGAGAGAATAGCCCTAGCTGGTTTTGCTCAGTGGATAGTGTGTCAGCCTGCTGATTGAAGGGTCCTGGTTTCGATTTCAGTCAAGGATACATACCTAGGTTGCAGGCTCCTCCCCAGCATGAGCCCTGGTCACAGAGCATGCAGGAGGCAGCCAATCAATATGCTTCTCTCATGCCATATTTCTGTTTTCCCCTATCTCTTCTACTCTCTCTCTGAAAATCAATGGAGACATATCCTCAGGTGAGGATAAAAAAAAAAAAAAAAAAAAAAAAAAAAAAAGGAGAGGGAAAGGGAAAGGGAAAGGGAAAGGGAGAGGGAGAGGGAAAGGGACAGGAAGAGGGAGAGGGAGAGGGAGAGAATAGATTCAAAGATCCTTCAATTAATCTTTAGCCAATCAACCAGGGTGCTAAAACTTTTTCTTTAGCATTCCTTAAACATTATCATAATCTCATTTCTTTTGTAGTCCTTTCCCTTTTAATTCCACCACTCAAATTTTATACTGCAGCCCTGACCGGTTTGGCTCAGAGGATAGAGCGTCGGCCTACGGACTCAAGGGTCCCGGGTTCGATTCCTATCAAGGGCACGTACCTTGGTTGTGGGCACATCCCCAGTGGGGAGTGTGTAGGAGGCAGCTGATCGATGTTTCTCTCTCATCGGTGTTTCTAGCTCTCTCTCTCCCTTCCTCTCTGTAAAAAGATCAATAAAATATATTTTTTAAAAATTTTTATACTACAACCACACTGTCCTTTTGTTTCTTAAGGCCACTCCATATGCTCATCCCTCTGCCAGGCACACTCTCCATCCTCATCCACCCCTCAACCTTCACTCCATCTCGCTAGTTCCTGCTCACACTTCATGTCTTCATTGGTTGCCTAAAACAAGCCTGTCCTTTCACTAGACACTGGGGACAGAGTGATGAAAAAGATGAACGTAAGTCCAACTTGGAGGGGCTAGTGTTTTAATGAGTACAGCAAATGCTACACCTTCTCTTCTCCCCCACACCAAAATGCATTCATTATCATTGTGGTAAGTGCAATCAAACAGTGTTAAATGCAAAAAATTTACATAATCCATGAGAGGGCAAATCCAATCTAAAGATTTGGATAAGTGACATTTAAGCTGAGACCTGAGTGTATAGACTCACAAAGCAAAGAACACTGGTGATATCAAGAGTAGATAAAAGACTGGAGAAGGAGGCAATAACAGTAACTCATAATTATTGGGCCCTGTCAGCTTGTTTTCATTCAGTCAGAAGAGTTATTATAAAAAGCTCTTAAAAGGTTTAAATTAGGAAAGCAATACTTATAAATCAGATATCTACTCATCAAATATTTATTGAGTGTCCATGGTATTCCAGGAACTGTGCTAGGCACTGGATCAAAAGCTATATTTTGAAGGGTAACTCTGGCTTTAGAACTGAAGGGTAAAAAGTAGTGGTAACAGTGTGGTAAAAAGTAGCTGATATGAAGACAGTTTACAAGGGGACTGCAAGAGATGAATGCTGGCTTAGACTAGACTCATGAAAACAGAAAGAAAGGAATAGATTAAAGAGACAGTATTATATGTCAATTACATTTCGATAAAGCTGATAAAGAAGAGACAATGGAGATCATAGCCAAAACCTCGTTATGAGTTGAATCTAATCTAATAAAAGAGTAATATTGAAATTGACCATTTCTGTGAGATGCCTAAGCCACACCCACCAGCCAATCAGAGGGCTGTATGCAAATTAACCCAGCCAAGATGGAGACTGGCAGTCATGGAGCTGGAGTAAACAGAGGTTTCTGTTGTAGCAGGAGTAAGCTGTCTGCCAGCCAGCTTGGCCTCTCTGTGCTCCAGGCAACATACTTGCAACATTGTTACAATTATAGAAGCCTCTGAGCTGAAGCAAACAGCAGGCTTCCTTTGCATCAGCAATGGAGGAAACTGTCTGCCTAGAGTCTACTAAGGCAACATTCTTTCAATTATAGAAGCCATGAGCTGAAGCCAACAGGAGGCTTTGTTACCTGCCTAGGCCTCGGCTTAAAGGAACAGTGTATCAATTATAGAAGATAAATAAACCCCAGAAACCTGCTTCCAGCCAGTCTTGCTGGGATATTGGGTCAATGAGAGCTGTGGGAAGTCTGAAAGCCTGAAAAAAGCCCTCAGGCCCGCACCCATGATGGCCACACCTCAATGGGGTGAGGGATCCCACTGGGGGGCTTGGCCAGCCTGCAAACAGCCATCAGCCCCTCACCCAGGCTGACCAGGCACACCAGCAGGTGGACATCCCTAGAGAGGTCCCAGACTGCAAGGGGGCACAGGCCAGGCTGAGGGACCTCCTGAGTGCACAAATTTTTGTGCACTGGGCCCCTAGTGTGAGGATGAACAAGAGATAAAACTGAAGTTATAGATGTACCAGTTATAGAGAGAGTAACTAAATACTTGGATAGAAGCATGTTTGTGGGAAGATGGTAACAAGTTTACCTTTGGGTGCATTGAGCTTGAATAGCTTGTGATACATCAAACTGCAGATGCTTATAGTCATTTGGACTTGGGTAGAGAGCTTAGGAGAATGAGGTGGAAACATAAATGTCAGGGCAGTGACTATATCGATTGCAACCATGGGTGAAAAAAGGAAGAAACAAGTCTAACATCTAAGGAGAATGAAGATTTAATGATCAGATTGAGAGATTCAACAAGGGAGGCCGAGTGGGAGTCAGAGAGGCAGGCGGTAAACCAGGAGAGGCAAGGGTTTTAAGGAGAGACTGGTTGGCCTTGTAGCCACTCGAAGATATCAGGTAAGTATACAACAACAACCTAAAAGATTGTTTGTTGGGATTTAATGACATGGAGGTCACAGTTGTTTAGAGAGATAAAGGGCTTTAGTAACTTAGTGTAGCAGGAGACAGAGTAAAATAAGCTGAGGAATGAGTAGAAAGTGAAAAAATGAATTCAGCCACTGGAAGTGTATTTATACAGCAAAAGAGAGAAATAGTTATGGTGGTGGGAGATGAAATGATTTGGTTTTTTTTTCTTTGTTTGAAAAAGAGATACTTATGAGCATATTTAAATGATGGTAAAAATAATCTACTAAAGAAGGAGAATTTAAAAATATACAATACAGGGAGATAATTGACATGCAAATTCCTAAGAATTTAGGACTGTATAGAAAATAGTGCAAAAGAGGGTTTAACATTAGAGAGGAAAAGGGTAACTCCCACAGTTTATCAAAAGGGAAGGGAAGAGTATGCATACAGAAGCACATGGGTTAGAAGGTGAACCACTCCCTGTACTATCTTCTCTGTGAATGAGGCGATAAGGTTATCTGATGAGGAAGAGAGAAGGATAGAATGTGAGGCCTTCAATGATGATGATGAAGAAAGTAAAGTGATAAATCTAACAGATTGGCTGGGAAGGGCCCTGTTGACTTTGGTGACAGATGATGCATGGGAGTCAGGTATTTTCCATGTGTGCTTTTCTCTAGCTGACTGTGTGCATGGGCACAGGAAACGGAGAGCTGCGCCCACTCACGTGTCTGGGCAACTGAAGGACAGAAAGGAGAGGGAGATCAGCAGGTTGTTAACAGGGATGAAAATACAAAGCATGGGCTCCACGATGGTGTCTTAGTCCGTTTGGGCTGCTGTAACAAAATGCCAAATATTGGGTGGCTTATAAACAACAGAAATGTGTTTATTGCAGTGCTGGAGCCTGGGAAATCCCAGAGCAAGGCACCAGCAGATGTGGCATCTGGTGAGGGCCCACTTCCTCCAGATGGCCTTCTCCTCACTGCAGAGATGGTGAGGAACCTCTCTGGGGTCTCTTTTATAACTCATAAAGGATGTGCCTATTTTTTTAAATACCTTTTTTAAAAAGATATATCTATTTATCTATATCTATACATCTATCTTAATTTTAATTTCAAAGTGGAAGGAAGAAGAAGAAGAGAGAGAGAGAAACATCAAGGATGAGAGAGAATCATTAACTGGCTGCCTCCTACATGCCCCCTACTGGAGAGCAAGCCTGCAACCGAGGAGGAAACTGGTCTTGCGAAGTGTGTCAGGCCAAAATAAACTGAACAATGTATTTCCCTGGGGTGTGGGGGGGGAAGGTGGTCATTATCGCTGGCCCCAGGACAGATCATCGGATATGGCCTGGGGACCCCCAACACCTGGGGGCCTTCCTGCAAGCCCACAAAAGGGGGCAGAACAATATCTGCAAGACAAAGACCCCAGAAGGTTATAAAAAGTGAAGCCCTCTGCGTGTTTCTTCACTCTGACTTGGAAATTATTCCCAGAGTCCACTAGTGTTAATAAACAGGGTCCCTCCCTTTCTCTAGGAAGCGTGCTTGGTATTTCTTTGGTCTTCTATAACACAACCAGGGCATGTGCTCTGACCAAGAATTGAACTGTGACCTCCTGACTCCATAGGTCAACTCTCAGCAACTGAGCCACACTGGCTGGGCAAGGCTGGACCTCTTAATACTATCACCTTGGGGTAAGGATTTTAACAAATGAATTTTGGGGGGACAGAAATATTCAGTCCATTGCACATGGTTAGGGAGATGATTAAAGAAAAAAACAGAACAGGAAGAGGTAGGCAGAATAGTGATAAGAAGGGACTGGGCCCTGACCAATTTGGCTCAGTGGATAGAGCCTCGGCCTGCCGACTGAAAGGTCCCAGGTTCGATTCCAGTCAAGGGCATGTACCTTGGTTGTGGGCACATCCCCAGTAGGAGGTGTGCAGGAGGCAGATGATTGATGTTTCTCTCTCATCGATGTTTCTAACTCTCTATCCCTCTCCCTTCCTCTCTGTAAAAAAATCAATAAAATAAAATAAAATAAAATAAAATAAAATAAAATAAAAGAAGGGACTAGAAGTCCTATTAAACTTAAAGATATGCATGGGAGGCATGGGAGATCTATACAATTGGCAGGATAAAAGATGATGGTCAGAGAGTGGCATGTTGGAACTAAGTTCTTGCTGGGACAGTATCATGTGAGGATAAAGTCCAGGTGGGACCTAGGATTGAGTGGCAGAGGTGGAATGAACGGAATGACTTTAGTTCGCAGGAGCTGAGCAGGGTAAGGAAATGAGAGAGGTTTGTTGGACAGGGCATGCAGGTGGACATGAACTCACCACCTGTGGTAATGACGAGAGCACAGAGGAAGAGAGAGCTGTGAACCCCCAGCTTAAGTGCTTGGAGAATCAGCTCCAGTTGTGGCAAGAAGATCAAGTCTGGATTGTGTGTGACCTTATCTTTTGCGGAATGACTGGACTTCATGGACGTAAAGTGGGGTGGATTTTGTCTTGACAAAGTTTTTGGATGGAAGGTAAGCACTTACCTACCATCATTCCTCCCTGGCCTGTAAGAGGTTCCGGAGCACATGGAGGAAAAGCTAACTTCTCTTCTCTTGGCATCTGAGATGAGTAGCTGCCTCTGAGGTCAAGCATGGCAAAGGTGGTGGCGAAAGGAAGTGAGACCTGAAGAGCATTTTTTTCAGCCACAGGTATGAGCTACACCTGGGGGCTGGTAGTCTTGAGTCTGAGGCCTAGATCGGCAAGACTAATTACTGGGACCGGAATCTCCAATAATGATGTCACTTCTTCTAGGTAGCCTTTACTGACCCCAATGCACTGAGTTACAGACTATGCTGTGCTCTTACAGCATCTGAATGAGCTCCACGCCTATCTCTAGTGTGGATTCTTGCTAACTTACAACTCTCTAGACCATAAGCTCCATGCGGACAGGAACCATGCCTGTCTGTGACCAGGCCATGCCCAGCAGGTTCTGCCGGCCCTGGACCATAGTAAGAGCTCTATATACATCAATGTCGCGAGGGAGCATGCTTTGCGGGCTGTAATAAAAACTCTGCGATACAGAGGGCAGGCTGGGTGGCATGGGGGGATGGAGAGAATTAAGACCCTCCAAGTTCCTTCTCCCCTCGGAGGCCCTTGACTTTAGAAACATCTCATCCGAGGAGCAGCTGGAGAGACAGAAACATTTTCTGACCTAATATCAGTTCCAGATGTTTGCAGTCATGTCGGTTTGTACCTCACCCTGTAAAACATATTTTCCTCACCACCACCCCCCTCTATGCTAGCTGAGGAGTGGGGCCCTGTCTCCAATGACATCACCTCTCTCAAGCTGGTCCAGTGCAGGCAGACAGCAGGCGGGCAAGGGCCTCTCTAGCTTCCCAGACAAAGCGTGTGGTTCAGCCATGGCCATGCTGCCTGAGGAGCTATGTGTAATTTCCATAGGATTTCATACACAGCCCCAGTGGAATTGCTCTCTCGGCTGCTGCTGCCTCCATGCTCTACAGGGATGTAGGGGGGATGCGGGGTCTTGCTGCCCCTCACCTTAAGTTACTTCCCACACAAACTCACCTCCATAGCTGCTCCCCTTCAATTGAGAAGGTCTTCAGTCTGAGGTCTAAGACAGGATGGTGGGCAAGAGGGGGGCTGCCTTTTAAGTGGTAGATTGAACTTAATGGAAACAAGGAGAGAGAAGATTTAAAGTGGGACTGGGATAGAGGTGTCTTCTGATCACTCTGGATATTCTTCTATTTTTAATATATTTTTATTGATCTTAGAGGAAGGGATAGGGAGAGAGAGATGGAAACATCAATGATGAGAGAGAATCACTGATCAGCTGCCTCCTGCACGCCACCCTGCTCCCCCCGCACTCCCCCACCCCCCCGCAACTAGGGATGGAGTCCACAACCTGGGCATGCATCCTGACTCGGGCTTGAACTGTGACCTCCTGGTTCATAGGTCGACATTCAACCACTGAGCCACACCGGCTGGTCTGGACAATATTTGTGATCCAGATCTGGATGAGTCCAGTTGAGCAGCTTCTACTTGAGCCAACTTAGAGAGACAAACAGGAAAAGACAGGCTGCCACATGGGTGGAAGGTGACAGGGAGTGAAAAAGACAAAAGAAGAGACAGAGAGGAAGATTTAGAGAGGAGACACAGGAAGAAAGAAAAGGAAGGAGGTGGCGGAGAGTCAGGAAAGGATAGAGAAAGGAAGGATGACAGATGAGAGTTGCGAGTTGGCAGGAGGAGGACAGTGCTGATCATCTGGGGAGCAGACCATCAGGCTCCCTGATGCCAGGACAGCAAGGGGCACTGGCCAGCGCCAGACGTGGCTGCCTTCCGTGCAGACCGTGGGGGATGGTGGAAGGGCCTGTGGCCTCTGGGAGGGCCAGCACAGCCGGCTTGCCTCCCAGCCCTAAACTAAACAAGCTGCAGCTTGGAATCCCCTGGTGGGAGAGAGAAGGCTCTGATTTTGAAAAGATTAAAGAAAAATCAAGCAGATGACCAAGAAAATGCAGGGGAATGTAGTGGGAGATTATGACGTTGGGTCAGACCCTTCCCCTTCTCGTCTCCGCCCTTCTGATCCCTACAATGAGGAAATGGCACTCAGTGGCCAAGGTCCTGCTACTCTGAGCTGTGGGGGTTCTCGGAAGCCAGCACATGTAAAAGCAGTGATGACAAAGAGCCCTCCAACTGGCATCAGGTGGCTAGATACCCCATCTTGTCCCCTAATTTCTAACTGCCTCTCGGTTTATTCTCAATCACAGCCACATCGGGGGTAATAGGTTTGGTGGAGAGAAGGTTGGACTTGGGGGGAGCGGGAGAGCAGGTCAAGAAACCGAAGCCCCTCTTCTAGCTCTGACTCTACCACTGAATCATCATGTGTGTGCCCTCTGGGTAAACCCCTCCCCTTCCTCAGCCTCCCTCTCCATAGGTCAAAAAGAATCTGGAGTCACTCAATATACTTGTGCCCCGGTCCCTTCTTAGTCCCACTCCCCGCGTCTACCCCTGCCCCAGAGGCTGAAACCCATGTCAATTGCTCTGATGAGGCCATACAGAACTAAACGTCTGTTTTTAATATTGATGACAGATTAGCATGCAGGGAATTCAGCCACCACCCTCCCTCACCCCCCAAACAAGCCTCATTTTGCTCAAAAACAACTGGAACAGGGGGCCATCATGCTTGGATTTCCCAACAGAATCCCAGAACCTACAGAGCAATGGCTGCTGTGGAGGAGACAAAGTGGGCACCAAACCAGGGGGCTGGGAGGAGAGGAAGGATACACGGAGAGAGAGTTAGCATTTCAACAGCTAGTTCAAAAGCGTGTGGAACAGATGGCAGCCATAAAGTGTGTGCTCCTGTGCTCTGTGTGTGCGTGCATGTGTGTGTGTTTGTATGCATGCATATCTGTGCACACGCACACGTGAGCGCACGAATAAATAAACAGTTCCAGTACTGCATTCGGCTGCCAGCAAAAATCCAGAGAGATCAAAGGGAAAAGACCGCATTTCCCTATTCTGGCCTCACCTGGCCAAATGTGTGAGTAATCCTAATTCTCTATCCAAAACAAGTCTTGGACCTTTTTTTGTTTTCTTCCCAACATTTAACTTTCTTCTTCATTTGTTTTAATTTCAGAAAATGAGAAGCAATTAAAATCTACTCGTAACTGTTTTGTGCCAAGAACTGAGCTACATTAGACGCTCAGCATTGTCTGGGAAGTAGGTAGTATCTTCCCTGGTCCACAGAGAGGGAGGCAGAGACCTCGGAAAGATGCTGATTGGCCCTAGATTTCTCAGTGAGATGTGGTGGAAACTGAAAGCAGGCGCCAGCTTTTCTGAAGCCCATATTCCTTCCTTAGGCTTAAAGAAAACCTCAGTCAAATAAGCTGAAGTCCTTGAGTTTGAGTCAGTGTCAGTATGCAGATGGTTGATACATTGTAAAGACGGAACGGAAGTGCCATGCCAGCGTGGCTCAGTGGTTGGCATGAACCTATGAACCAAGAGGTCACAGTTTGATTCCAGGTCAGGGCTCAATCCCCAATAAGGGGTGTGCAGGAAGCAGCCGATCAATGATTCTCTCTCATCATTGGTATTTCCATCTCTTTCTCCCTCTCCCTTCCTCTCTGAAATCAATTTAAAAAAAAAAAAAAGATAGCACAGTAGCAAAGATGTGGGTTTTCTCTTCATATTCCACCCCAAATCTTCTACATAGTGTAGAAGGCCTACTATATGCTCAGCCAGTCTCTAAAACTACTCAAGACCCATAGGACCACAAAGCACTCAAAGAATAAAGAATTAATGGCAGAGTTGGAAAATAAAGACATGGATATGCCTACAATTCAATTCGGTGAACACTGAACTTCTATGTATGGCAGGCACTGTGGGAGGATCCCAAATTATATGTTTTATAATGAAGTGTTGAATATCCATGTAATTTATTATACATGTCACCTTTGCATCGTTGTAGAGGCAAAAAAAAAAATCACAAGTTGACCCATAGTAAATTGGGGACCATCTGTAATTTTGGGCTTGGAGCTTTTCTTTAAAGACAACTGCCCACTGAAATACTGGATAATGGGGAGAGTGAAAGTGAAGTCACACAAGGAATTGTTACAGGAACTGTAAGGATGAAGGCAGACACTATGTCATTATCTCTAAACTTCTGAATGATAGCAGGGAGGAGGAGGAGGGGTAATACCTGTGGGAGGTGACTCCAGGTCAAGAAACTAAAAGGAATTAAGTTTTACCTGTGTCAAAAAAGAAAAAGAAAGGAACTCTTAGATCACAGCAACTACTTTTTTGGACTATCAAGAGGAAGAATCTTGGATTTTCCATTTCTGGACCAGATGGAGAAATGGGGACTAGAGTTACTTACCTACTACTGTGGGGTCATTTGGGTTGTCTGTGGCTTACCGAGTGGTCTTTGGTAGCTTGTAGATTTCAAGGAATCTGTCCATGTCACGTAAATTATAAAATGTACTGGCAAAAGTTGTTTGTGACATTCTCTTATTATCTATTATGGAATTCATAGTGATATCACTCTCTCATCCTTAACGTTGACAATTTGTCTTATCTCGCTCTTCATCTCGTCAATCTGGCTAGACAGTTAGGTAATTTATAGCCTCAAAGGGTCAGCTTTGGTTTCATCAATTTCTTCTAGTTTCTGTTTCACTGATTTCTCTTCTGATCTGTTGTGATTTCCTTCCTCTGGCTCACTCAGTCTTTGGTTTGCTCTCTTTTTTCTGGATTTTGAAGGTGGTGGCTGAATTTATTGATCTGAGATTTTTCTTACAATATTGGCGTTTCCTCTAATTGTTGCTTTTGTTACTACAGAATTTAATAAATTATATTTTTATTAAGTTCAAAATACTTTTAAATTTTTGTTTTCTTTTTTGACCTATGGATTTTTTAGAAGCTTATTATTTAGTTTCTAAACATTTGAGAATTCTTCAGATATCTTCTGTTATTGATTTTTTATTTTATTCCACTGTATTAGAAAATATTTGTTTTGTGAGTTTAATCATTTTACATGTATTAAGACTGGTTTATGGCCCAAAATATGGTTTATCATTGTATGCGGTGTCCACTCTAAAATAATGTGAAGTGTCTAGAAATGCTAATTAGGTCTGATTTTTTTTCGTCCTCTTGTCCAATAATTGAGAGATTGGTACTGAAAATTATGACTATAATTATGGATTTATCTGTTTCTCTTTGTAGTTTTATCATTTTTTACTTTATAAATTTTGGAATTCTGTGTGTGTGTGTGTGTGTGTGTGTGTGTGTTTATATAGCTTTAAACATGGTCATTGTGGCTTCTCAGTATAGTAAGAAATATTGAACATGATTAACATGTTGTATCTGGGGGATGGGCAAAGAGCAGGGGAAATAACCATCTTAGAAAATACAACCCGAATTGGGAGGGCTGAGGGATGAGGAAAAAACCCTCCCCATGCCTGTGGCAAAGTGCAGGAGCCTCCCTCCCCCAAATAATCAGAGTCTAGCTCGTCTGAGGAAGGTAGGGGTGCATGAACTTCCCATACTCCACAGGCTCTCCCTGTGGCCCACAGTCCCATTGCCCTCCTCCAACTGCAGCCTTCACACACCATTTTGCATAAAATACAAGTGAAAAGTTCTGACGGTAACATACCCTGGTTATGTACAGGGCTTAGTGGAGGGAGACTGTGCCCCTGCTTCCTCTCAGCTGCCTCCCATCACTGGGGACAGAGATAGACAAGAGGAGCAGGCTTCATTGTGCCCCAAACTGGGAATTGTAAAATGGCTTTATTGGTGAGGCGGTAACCATCCTGCCCACATTCCTGCTATCTCCATACTCTTCATATCCTGTGTTGTGGCAGGTGATTTTGCCCACCTGCAGGCTAATACGTGTTCTGAGCACATTTAAGGTAGACTAGCCAAATTATGTTTAATAGGGTATGGGGTTTTTTAATTTTAATTATTATTTTTTTACTTAGTATATTTTCAACATACAATCCATTATAAGTCAAGAAGCATCTGTACTTCACTGGTGAATTCTATCAAACAATTCAAGGATAAATACTAGCAATTCTAACCAAGCTCTTCCAGAAAACTGAGAAGGAGGAACTATTTAGCAATTCATTTTCTGAGGCCAGAAATACTCTGATAGCAAAACAGACAAAAGCACGCATGACAAGGAAACTATAGGACAAAATCCCCCAGGAACACAGATGCAAAAATGCTACAGAAATTTTAACACATCAAGTCCAACAATATATAAAAAAAGGATACCGCATCGTGACTATGTGGGGTTTACTTATTCCAGGTTGCTTCATCATTTGAAAATCCAATGAGGTAATTACCATATTAACAAACTAAGCAATATAAACAATACAGCAATAGACACAGAAAATGAAATAAACATTTCTAATTAAGATAAAACAGAATAAAAACCTCTCAGCAAACTAGCATTCAGTCTTCCACCCTCGAGTGTGCTGTTACATAAAGAACAGGCACTGAGCTGGGAGGACCACAGACCAGGGGTAGAGCCTGGCTCCCCCATGCTTTGGCTGTGGGAATTTGGGATAGTCACATACCTCTCTGGGATTCACTTACTTAATCCAAAAAAAAAACAAGGGTGGTCATCATTCAGAGGGTGATATTAGCAAAATGACATGGGAATTTACAGCCCTCATCCTCACTCCTACCCCCACCCCCTCCCCCTCCAACCATCCTGCCATGCCCCAGAAAAATGCATTTGAACCACTATCCATGCCCCAAAATACTTTCACAAGAATTAAGGTCTCCAGGCAAAAGGTTGTAGCATTTGGGTAAAATACAAAAATGAAAAGATGCATTGAGGAAGGTAGGAGAGATAGAATCATATCACTGCCATAACTGCTCCCCAAGCTGAGGCAGCCTGTACAGAGAGAAACCCTCCCTGTGGAAGAGAAGTGAGCACCCGACTTCACCAAAGGCCGAAGAGCAGCCCCACCCCAGGCCAGCCTTGGCCCCCTTGGCTGTAGGTGGGTCCTACAAGGTGTAAGCTCCTGCAAACCCAGGCCCCTGCTCACCCCAGTGGCTGCTGCTTCTCATGGCCCCAGTAACACCAGGATCTCAGTAACCCAGGCCCCCAACCTACCCTGGTGCTAACTCCCATGGCCTCAGATGGCCCCTGTGGCCCTGTTTCCTAATCAGCTCCCATAAATCCAGGCTCCAGACAAGCACCCTTGAACCCAAGCTCCTGGCTGGGCCCAACACCAGGGTGACTACCACAGACCCAGGCTTTTGACCCAACTCAGCACCAGGCCCCTGGAATAAGTTGAGAGCACTCCCATGGCCCCAGACTCTCAACCTGCCCTAGAGCCAGCCCTGCCTGGGCTGACCCAACCTCCAGGATGACATAGCTCATTGGCTGTGTCACACTTTGAGAAGAACTTGGAAAGCGCTCTCAGTTACAACCCTGTGCACACTCATAGGGGCTGCATTGCTCATCTTCTCCTGCATGTCTGAATATTTTGCAAATCCCTCTTCCCCAGCACTACAGACAACTATCTCAGCACATCTCACTAGATAAGGCAATTCCTTGAATTTCTTTATCTCAGTCCCAGCGATAATGTATTTACAGAAAAGGCCAAATCCTCTTCTGAATTAACTAACCCTGTAACAGATGACATTGAAGATCCAATTCAGAATCAGAACTTCTTTCCAACCACAGTTTTCTGCCTTTCCCTTCAGAAGTCATACCAAAAAAACAAAAACAAAAACAAACAAACAAACAAAAAAACCACACAGGTGTGGGTGGGGGTGCTAGGTGACAACCATCAAACAATGACATTTCCCAATGTCTTCTCAGGTCACATGACGCCAAACCTCCCAAGGCTTTAGAAACTCCCAGTTTCTCTCCCCTGTCGCACTATCCTGACCTTAGGGGAGGTCGAGGGCTTTCTATTTACCTGTGTAGAGGTCCGTGTCTGTGTACTCATCCACCTTCTTGTGCTGCAGAATATAGTCAGAGACCTTGGTCCCAATTGCCGGCTGAACATCCACCCACTCCAAGGAGACCACGGTGCTGGAGGGCTCCACAGTTGGGGACAGCCGCAGCCTAGAGGGGGTGACAGGCAAGACTGTTTGTTTGCCAGTTGGCATGGGCTGGGCCCCAAAAGAGTCTGCATGTGCCAAGATGAAAAGCACAGGACTCAGCCTGGGTTAAAACCCTACTTCAGCACACTGCCAACACCTCACTGAACACAGGCGATGCGTTAGACCTCCTTCAGCTTCCGTTTTCTCTCCCATAAAATGGAGCTAAGAAGAGTGACCTTTCAGAATCAATGTGGAACCCAGGAAGGTGACTGGCCTTCTGTTTATTTCAACTGTTTTCTCAGTGATGCCTCATTGTCCAGTCAATTGGCAGCACCTTCAGACACAGTGGCTTTCCATCTCTCTGTCATTTTTCATCCCATAATATATCAACCATCTCTTTCATATCCTTAAATCAGCGCTCCCTCACCGAGGCAGGCATCCTAGGGAATCCTTATATGATGCAAGAAACAACTAACAATGACTGAAGGTCAGAACTGGGAGGGTCCACACAGAGAAGGGAGGGCATCCCCCCATTTGACAGATGGGGAGAGGAAGGCTTAAGAAAGGGAAATGATTTGCACCAAGTCTCAGCCAGCTGGGGACAGAACCATGATGGTGACTGCTTGTCCTCAAGCCGGTGTCTTTCCACTACACCACACTAGCTCTTTAAGGACCACCCTACAATGTAATTCTTCTCACCTCATGGGGCGTTATGGTTCCCTCCCCATATGGGCTCCCATCCAGCTCGCCTATGCTCCTCACAGTGCTCCCCCTCTTGATTGCACACCCCGCTGCAGAGGCCTGTCCTTCCTACCCTCCGCATGGATTTCCTGCATCGGGGCTTTCACACACACTCTTCCTTCTCCTGAAATTTCACACACACTCTTCCTTCTCCTGAAATGTGATTCTTGCCTCCCATCCAGACCTCCCTGACTTCCTCCCTCCCTCCCCTCCAACTAAAGCACCCCCACATCACTCTCTCCATTAGCACCTCTTTGTTCTGCTTTCATGTGTTTACTTAATTTTTAAAAAGCTCCCCTGCTTTTTTTCCTGTTTTTGCTTTGACATCGGTCCCCCTCACTGAATGATCAGCCCCCTAAGTTTATAGACTGTGCCTGCCTCATGAAGTCCTCAGTGTCCTACACGTAGCAGGTGTTAAAAACTTACTCATGGACTGAATGAATCTTAGAAAAGGTTCTACACTTTCTGCATTTCAGTGGCCCCACTGTCCAATCCAGGAGATGACAAAGCAGCACTCAGCACCCAACAGACCTTTGCTGAGTGGATGAGCCAAAGAAGTAATGAAGGACCCTGTAACATCATTAAAAAAGCACACGCTGCCATATCAGTGACGACCCTGAGCCGGCTTCTGCCCTGCCAAAGCCCCCTGCTTTCTTAGAGGAGGAGGCAGGCCCCAGAGACTCCAGCGATGTGGTGAGGTCCCCTGGGAACAAGTCCTGGTTGGGACTGGCAGACTGGCAGGGCAGGGGTGCGAGGCCATGAAAAGAGTAACTGAGGGGCGAGGGCCATACATACGTACACCGGCTGTGGGAGGGGGCTGCAGCTGGGGAGCCCACTGGCGTCGAAGGCGCTGAGGTCACACCGGCACCAGTCATCGATCACATCCCCTTTCCCTGAGCACCAGTAGGAGCTCATCAGCGCGTTCCTGAAGGCCTGCAAGAAAGGACAGAGAAATGATGACAGCTGTCCCGGAGACTTAACGTGAAGATGCCCACGGCCATGAGGAGCCGGCCCACATGTAAAGAGCAGCTTCCTGGGCACAGGACACCATCTGGTGCCTACATCACCACCTAGCACTCCACCACCAGGTCTTCCCATTCTCAGCCATCCTCTATCTGGCAGCCAGATTGTTCGTTGAGATGGGATCCACAGAGAACCTCCTCTGGGCCTGGCACTGTGCCTGCCTTAACTTATTTCATCTTCACTACTGCACACGATTGGTATGTATTATTATAATGACTAGAGGCCGGATGCACAAAATTCATGCAAGAGTAGGCCTTCCTTCTCCCGGCTGCCGGCACCAGCTTCCCTCTGGCACCAGGGACTGGGGTTCCCTCGCAGCCCTGACTTCATCCAGAAGGTCGTCCGGAAGGAAGTCTGGTCTAATTAGCATACTATGCTTTTATTATTATAGATCATTATGGTTGTTTCCCATTCTGCAAATTGGAAAACTGATGCACAGAGGCGGTCAGAGAGGAACTGGGATATGACCCGAGGCAGTCTGGCTCTGGGCCCTATCCTCTCAAACACCTTGCTACACTGCCTTGTGTAGAAGTCGGACCTCCCTTCTCAGTCGCTTCTGGAGGCTCCCCGTGGCCCTCAAGGCAAAGCCTAAACTCCTCGCTCCAGGTCCTGACCAGCGGCCCAGGCTCACCTCACCACTCCTCTGACATTCCTTTGCATGCTACCATCCACCTTCCTTCAACCACTAGCATCTCCAACAACAGTGAGTTCGTGCCCGTGTGAAGTGTGCAATCAGGAGACAGCAAATTGTTTCTGTAAAGGACCAGACAGTACATATGTTTGGCTTTGTGGCTAGGTAGTCTCTGCCGCAATTACTTACCTCTGCCTTTGTAGCA
>PVJC01031010.1:0-20840 GCA_004026665.1 Murina feae
CTCCTCTTCTCTCTCTCTCAGACACCTCTTTTCTTCTCCCTTCTCCCACAGACTTCCCTCCCACTGGGTCCAGGCTCAGAGCCGAGACCTCTGTCCCTGGTGCTGCCTGATTTAGTGAAAGTGATTCCAAGTAGTGTAGCCCTTGTGTGATTCACAACTCAGTGACCTTCCTAGAGCTTCGGGAAGCAGGGTTGTCTGATATGCACATTTCTCCTCTTGGCCATATTTTACTTTATTCGTGTCACTCACCTTTGACAAAGTGACTTTGTGCTCATTTAGGGCTCTGTCCGAAATGCTTCCATTTTGCCTTTTTCTACAGTTAGGCTAATTTTGAAATGTATGAAATTCTATGCAACATTTATGTTGAGTTACCAATGGAAGCCAAAAGTTTCTTCCCAAACTGCCAAGACTTACAGGCCATAAATGAGAAGGGAATGCCTTTTCCTTTAAGGTTGGGGGTGGGGGAGGGGTGGGACCAGGAACGGGATTTGCCTACACCTTCGTTGTATCTTGGGAACATTTTTTATTTAACTGTTGATGCTCTAAACTTCAGAATTCTGTGCATTCAAATTTGATTGTGGCGAATCTACTTCAAAAGGAAGAAAAATAATCCAACATTAAGGATATTCAACGGGAGGTTTGCTGTATTGATCTAGTTGTTTTCCAGTGGAGCCCTTTATGAAATATGTTCTATAAGATGTACATTTTTTCATTGTAACATAGAAATTGTAAATAATTGATTAAAGTGCTGCATTTTGATGAATTTTTTCTAGCCATTTTTAAAGAGAAAACTAGGAATTGAGTATTTTGTGTACGGTATGTTTCCACCCTCCCTCCCTTCCTCCGCCCCTCCCTCTCTCCCTATTTAATTTTCATTTGTCATGAGGTTTTTGGATTTGCCAGTGATCTGCTGGAGATCATGCCCCACGTCATGGAGAATAAAGCTGATGATTGTACCAGTCTTAAATTATTCATGATTCAATAAAATTGATGCTTATTTATTCAGATTAGTGGTTTGGCTTTTCTGTGCTGGAGCAAGTCCTCCTGGGAGTTCAGTTTCATGCCAAGAGGAAGCCATTCTTATTCAGATGCCACAAACACAGGGCGCGCCCACAACATTTGCAGACCCACCTTTGCCACGATGCCATCACCATCCTACATCCTCTCAGTTTCTCGTCTGAGTTACTGCTACTCATGGGGATCTTGTAGAAATGCAGATTCTAAGTGAGTATGTCCAGGATGGGCCCAAAACTCAAGGTGATAACCGTGCTCTGAGCCCTAGAGCACACCGGCAAGCAGTGTCAGTATCCCACCAGCCCACTCTTCGACTCCTTGGCACAAGAAAGACTTTAAAAATGTATTAAGTACCTACTAATTGCCAAATGCTTCCCAAATCCCCCAATATAATTTGCAAAATGACCCTGGGGAGGTAAATATTCTTATTCCTATTTTGCAGGAGAAAAGAAAGGCTTAGAGAAAACAACTCATCCGGGGTCCTGTAAGGGAAGAGGTGAGGTTTGGAGTTCCAACCCCAAAACCTGCCTCACTGGGCAGCTTCTAAACTGGGGGCCCAGTTCCATGTTGCTGTTGACATCCACTGAAGAGAGAGTATAGGCAGTGGGAGATTACCTTACATCTTAGCATTTACTTCTAACAGCAGCAACAAGCATTGTCAAGTCTTGGTTCAAAGTGAGGACTGTGGGTTCCCAGTGAAATGGATCCTACACAGCTGGCTCAACTGCTAATGACGTGTGATATCTAAATCATCGTAATGCACAGCAGTGGTCCAACCAGGGGGAGAGAAAGAATCCAAATGGTCAGCACAGGCAGTTTTAATGCCTGTCAAAAAAAATGGAGAGCTTGTGCAATGTTTCGGCAACAAGGTGTCCTGAATTTCTAAGATTTTCCACAGCATGTTCTACCCCATTACTAGACAATATATTCTCATGGCATCTATGAAATATGATCAGTGTATGTAAAGGGCATGATAGGACTTTTGTAAAAGAAGGGAACTGTGCATATAGAGACCTACTGTGTGTCAGACACTGTATTGAGAATTTCACCCTATCACACGGAATCACAGCGCCTCTAAGAGGGAATGTTACCTCCATTTTCTAGGAGAAAACTGAGACAACTAATAGTAAATGAGTCATCTGGGAGGAGTGGACTTCTCGGTCTACCTGATTCTGAAACCCGTGCCCTTTCTGCCACATGGTGCTCCTAACATCGCCGTAGGTGGGACATTGAGGGGAGGATTACACATCCCTCCTGCATTGGTTGTGTAACTACTTCCCCCAGAAACTTAGCAGCCTAAAGCAACAAACATTTGCTCAGTCTGTGTAGGTTGGGAGTCCAGCATGGCCTAGCTGGACTGCCATCAACATATCTTAAATATTTACAAGGAACATTTAAAAGCAAGAACTATATTAAACATAGTATTTAATGGTAAAATGTTGCATATTTTTTCTTTCTGATTAGGAAACAGGTAAGGATTCCGCCTCCTGTCATCACATAACGTCACTATCACGTAGAGACCCTAGACGGTGCAAAGAAGCAAGAGAAAAAAAATCACGAGGATCGGAAAGGAAGCAGTTAGACTGTCTTTCTTCGCATGTACCTAGGTAATCCAAAAGAATTAAAAATAACAAGTTGGATAAATTTGCTGGGTATAAAAGCAGTACACAAAAATCTATATGGAGCCAAAAGTTTAAAAAATTAAAAAGTTCCAACTTAAGAGCATCAAAAATATCCAATACCTCAGAATACATGCAATGTAAGATGTGCAAGAGCTCTACACAGAAATCTATGAGACATTATTGAGAGAAATGAAAGGGAACCCAAAGAAATGGGTATGTTTACGGATTAGAAGGCTTGATGAAAAGATGTCAGTTCCTTCCCAATGGACGATAGTTCTGATGCAATCCCACTCAAAAGCGCAACGTAGTTTTTATGGAATGGACACGATGATTTAATATGTCTACTGAAATCCAAAGAGTAACCCTAACTGGTTTGGCTTAGTGGATAGAGCATCGGCCTTCGGACTGAAGAGTCCCAAGTTCAATTCTGGTAGGGGCGTGCAGGAGGCAGCTGATCGATGTTTCTCTCTCATTGATGTTTTTAACTATCCATCCCCCTTTCTGTAAAAAAAATAATAATAAAATATATTATGAAAAAGAAAGAGTGAAGCTCAGCCCATCAAGAATAGAGAGCTCTTTCCACCAGAAGGGAGACTTGCCATAAAGGCCATTAAGACAGTGTGGTCTTGTTGAGAAAACTGACAAAAAGTTCAAGAAAGTAGAACAGAATAAACATTTCCAAATAATCCTAACACATGTTTGCTCTCCTACATGGAATTATGACTAACGTCTCTGAGCAAATATCCTACTTCGTGGAGAAGGGAACTTGACATGGGACATGTGACGGTGGAATCCCATTAGTGGGTCCTGCTATGAAGCTGGAGGTTGAACTGCCCTGTTAAAGGCTCAGTCATGGCACCAGCCTGGGTAAAACATTCTGTGATGGGGACCTGTTCTGCAGGAAACGTGAACATGTGCACCCATCAGACACCATTGGTGTCTAAGTGCCCGTAGTTAGCGTACATGCGTTGGGAAAGTGGAAGGAGGAGTGGTCCCCTCCAGCAACCTACCCTCGGGGACTTCTTGCTTCCCATCCCTACAGCTTCACGCTCTAAAATCAGAGGTGCTTGTCCCTGACGTGTGGGGGGCAGATGGGTGGAGGTGGGAAGAGGGTCCCTTCTACTCATCTACCACTGAGTTTAAAACTACCCCTGCTGCCTGATCACCTGGGACCGCTACGCTCAGAGTGACAGGTAACTGACCCTGATTAGGCTGAGGAGTGAGGGCTGCAGCATATGCGCAGAAAGGAGCATGCTGGGAGCTCAGAGAGTTCTCAGGGATACCTCTTGCCATTTCCATGCCTGGCAACAACTGTGAATGAGTATCTGCCGCCACCACAGCTCCACGAGGCCCAGGGAAACTATGAAGTGTCAGCTGAGGGAGGGGTGGGCAACCCAGAAAGGAGACTGAGAAAGGAGGTGCTGAAGAGTGATCAAGGCTCCAGGACCAGCTCTAGCAGTGGAGACTAACCATCCCATTCTAAGTCTTTTTTTTTTTTTTGACATCGTGTCCAGCCGCCACCACCTTAGAGCATCAATAACAGACAGGGTTCAATAAGCCAAATGCATCACAAGGCAGGGACTGCCACAGACACTGCTGATGCCTCAGTCCCGGCCCTGACTTCCCCTGAGCCTGCAGTGGACAGCTGGCACTGACAACCGCCATCTCTCTCACTGCCTGAGTCCTTCTTCCAGTGCCACAGACGCTTGTTCAGTCCATGTTCACAGGGGAGTTAGTGCCCCAGGGACAGCCTGCAGCCAATAAGGCACAGAGCTAAGGAGCAGTGCCTGCTTTCCCAGCCTCCTGTGGGACAAGTGGAGGGAGGGACGTTCTGTAGGCTCCTAGAGATTCCCCAATGGAATGGAGCCCCAAGTACCCATGGTGGCAGTTAAGGGTTACACTTTGCTCCCTCAGAGTTGTCACAAGGATGAGGCACCTAGGGCACCTCTCCTTGAGTGAGTCTGCCTTAAATGTTGTATCTGTGAGTGTTGTGCTTCACAATGAGGTTTTTGAAAAGCACCCGCTACCCAAATTCCCCAGATGGGCTAACCCATCTGTCTTGCAGGATTCCGGGAGGGGATGCACCCAGAGTGTCCATGTCATGAAGCATTTCCTCCGTCTTCCTGATTGGTCCTCCCTCTCATACTCCCCTGCAGTGTCAGAGGCTGGGCTGGGGACCCTCAGAGGAAGGAACTGGGTCCACAGGAGAGGATGCAGAGGAGAGGCGTCTGGGCCCCAGGCTAAGGCTGGAGGACCACCTGACACAGGACCTGCAGAGGGCCCCCCACTCTGATGGGCAGGTGAGTCCAGATGGTCACTGGAGCTTCCCTCACACTCACGAATTTGGATTGCTTCCGGCGGGGCCTTTGGATCTGGAGACCTGGGTTACTGGCTCCTACGCTGGCTGCCTCCCTCAGAGAAGGCCCACCTGCTCTCAGGCCCATGGTTTTCCTGTCTGTCATTGAAGGCATTGGACTAGTGGCTTCTCAATGCAGCTATCCCACTAGCCAAGAAGCACATGGGACACAGGCTGTAGCCTCCATTTTAGCCCTGGGAAACTAGACTGTACCTCTCCCAGCTCCTCCTGCAATCCAGGCTGCAATTACAGGCCCATTATATCGCAGAGTGGCCACGAGGGGGTAGCAAAGCCCAAACAATGCCATTCAATGCCAGTCCGTGCGCTTTGCCTTTCAAAATTCTCTCCTTTTATCTCTCTCTCTTCTCTCCCTCTCTCCCCTCTCTTCCTCTTTCTGTCCCTCCTTCCCGCCTCTAATTTAGGTAAAATATTTTTTTAAAAACAGTGTGGTATTTTCCCCTCTGCTCCATGCTTGGAGGATGAAACCAAATTCCCTGTAAAGAAACTAGGAAAAGGAAGAATCGATGTGTCCCAGGCATCTTTCTAAGCCAAGTAATTTGCCTTCGTGGATTTCTGTGGTCCACGTAACAAGCATGTGACGTTGGCATCCTCATCCCCACTCTGCAGAAAGACTGGTTAAGGGACTTGTCAGAGGTCTCACTAATCAGGGACAGAGTAAGGGCTTGAACCCAGGGCCTGCCCGATTCACCGCACCCCACCATGGACCTGCAGCTGCCCAGGAGCTCACACCCTTCAACTCATGGGTGGTCCACCTGGGTTCTGCACATGAATTCCTGAAGGCATTATTACACTTACAATAGGGAAGTGGGGCTCAGGGAGGGGAGAGAAATGGTCCCAGAACACACCCTGAGCTAATGGTGCTGCCAGAACAGGAACCGGGTGTCCTGGCTTCCTTTCCTGGGTGACTACGGAAGTAAAGAGGCTCACAGGCTCTGGAGCTGTACAGACTGGGTTCAAATCCCAGCTCCACCGTTTGCAAGCCATGCTCCTAGGTAAGCTGTTATTCTCTGAGCCTCAGTTTGCCAAGGAACTTGCCAATATCCACCTGTAGTAAATGCTCTGTCCCTCTCAGCATCTATCATCTGCTTCTTCCTAACCGAACCCTGATGTTGCACAGGTATCTGCCCCTTCCCCTCTGGGTGATGTGACTCAAGGAGGCTGACCCCCATCCCCTCCTCCCCACTCCAGGGTGGAGTATAAGGTCTAAAGTTAAACCCAGTCTGTTTCCTAGTGGTTGGCCTTTAAACATATTATGCTACTTGCAGGAGCCTTTGCAGAGGGGAGGACTTATTAGAACGTTTCTTAGCTCTTAAGAGAGATTCTCGGAGCAGATCTGATGCCTCTTCCTCTGACTATTGTCATGTCTGGAGGTGACCTGGACCTGCTGCTGTCATCTGGAGATCAGCCTTAGGATTAAGCAACCAGAGCAGAGCAGAGATGGAATCAGATTTGCTCTATGTTGTCCAGCCACTGACTCATCCTTGTGAGAGCCCATCCTCCCTTGGGACTTGCAGTTAAATAAGATAATAAGGGTATTGGTCTGAGTCTAGGTTGCCGTGACAAGCCTTTGTGAGCAGCACCAGGCAGATCCTGCCGGAGGGAGGAACCTCTGCTGAGATAGAGCTATAAACCTGAGGCCAAAACCTAGGGGGCAGCAAACCCTAAACCAATGGGAGCTGCTTCTCCTTTTCTTCTTCTTTTTTTTTTTTTTTAAAAAGAATTATATATATTTTATTGTTCACAGTATTACAGATGTCCTCCATTTTCACCCCCCACCTTTGCCCCTCTACACCTAGTTCTTGTCCCACCCCAGGCCTTCACCACACTATTATCTGTGTCCATGAGCTATGCATATATGTATAAAAGTTATTTGGTCCATCTCTTCCCATCCCCTCTCCCTCTGCCGTCTGAGATCTGTCAGTCTGTGCCATGCATCCATGCCTCTGGACCTAGTTTGTTGGTCAGTTTATTTTGTTCATTAGATTCTACATATAAATGAGATCATGTGATATTTCTTCCTGTAACTGGTTTATTTCACTTAGCATAATATTCTCCAAGTCCCTCCATGCTGTCCAAAGGGTAAGAGAGCCTTCTTTTTATAGCTGCATAGTATTCCATTGTGTTAATGTACCATAGCTTTTTTATCCACTCATCTTTTTTTAAAATATATTTTGTTGATTTTTTTTTTTTACAGAGGGGAAGGGAGAGGGATAGAGAGTTAGATACATTGATGAGAGAGAAACATCGATCAGCTGCCTCCTGCACACCTCCCACTGGGGATGTGCCCACAACCAAGGTGCATGCACTTGAATGGAATTGAACCTGGGACCCTTCAGTCCACAGACCAACGCTCTATCCACTGAGTCAAACCGGTCAGGGCTATCCACTCATCTTCTGATGGGCACTTGGGCTGTTTCCAGATCTTAGCTATTGTAAACAACCCTGCATGAACACAGGGGTGCATATAAGGCAAAGAAAACTGATGTGAGAACATTGTATGAGAACCTATTTCCTCAAATATGTATACATAAACTAGGCTTCTGCAAACTAGTCTGTTCAAGGCCTTGTCAATAACTAGTAACTGTTCAGTCCTGGTTATTTCCCCCCCGAGTTTTCTTAGAATACAAACCTTAGGTTAGCACTGCTTGCATCATCAGTCCCAGTAAATGAGTCCTTTTGGCTTAAGAATGAGGAGTTTAGTGGCAGCTGCTTACTGATATGAAACTTTTTGCTAAGAACAACCAAAACACAGCTCTCTCACCCCTTGATCTGCTTTGCTTAGTTTATTAGTGATTGCTGGGAAGATTTACAGAAAAGTTTAGTAACATGTAGGGGTGGCCTTTCTTTCCCATTGGGGTGCCGATGTGGTGTAAATAATCCTGTTTTAATCCCAGTCTAAACATGGGCCTAAAACAAGATGTTTGTGCCAAGAAGAATTCCAGGAAGCTTGACCACTGATGGTGGGAGGTGGGGGATTAGGGATGAGCAGGGCAAATAATAGAATCATCAGCCCCATGGAGCTGGGGCAGGAGGTGGCGTGCACATTTTCATTGCTTCAGTTTACCAAAGAATGACTTTAAATTTTACTTTTCCTTTTAATCAGCACCTTACTCTAGTATTTTTGTCACTTAAACTATAAAGAATGTGGTTGTGTTTTCTCCCTAGTTACACATAGAAACACATACAACTAACTATACAAACACATTTGGGTTTTTTAAAAATAAATGTTTTATTTTGGGATAATTTTGGATTACAGGAAAGCTGCAAAGACACTACAGGGAGTATCTTTTGTACTCATCACTCGTCTTCGATGTTAACATCTTATTTCATGTTACATTTGTCACAATTAATAAGCCAGTCTTAATACATGATTATAATACATAATTATTAACTAAAGTCAATACTTTATTCAGGTTGCTGTTGCTTTTACCTAATGTTCTTTTTCTGCTCCAGGATCTTGTCTGGGATCCCATATTGCACTTAATTGGGCTTGTTTTTGCATCAGCATCAAAAAGTCTTTTTTAAATTTATTTTAAAGTAAAGCTGTCAACTCAAAATCAAGGAAATATTTTATCTTTTTGGAGAGTCTAAAGTTTTAGACTTACTTAGGTAGGTCTTAGCCAGGACAGCCATTTTTATAGTTAATTAATACTGCCTTTCCAAATTCAGCTAAAGACACCTTTTCCCAGAAGTAACTATTTACCAAGAGGACTCTCTGTAAAGTCTGAAATTAGTAGTGGGGTGTGGGAAGAGGTGGAGATTTGGGTTCTATGGTGCCCCTGCCCTTAATGGAAAGAGAATGTGCTGGACTCTCTGCCTTCTGGAAATTGGGGCAGAGTTACTCAGCCTAAGTTTCCCATTGTGTCAGAGGCAGACATTGAGCCTTCCATGCAGGGTTACAGTAAAATTAGGTGCAGAGCAAATGAAAGTTGCAGCACTATGAAGCCATTTCAGCACTAGAGGCCCGGAGCACAAAAATTTGTGCACTCAGGGGGTAGGGGGTCCCTCAGCCTGGTCTGTGCCCTCTCACAACCTGGGAACCCTCGGGGGATTTCAACCTGCTGGCTTAGGCCTGCTCCCCAGGGGATTGGGCCTAAGCTGGCAGTCAGACATTACTTTGGCAGCCTGGGAGCCCTTGGGAGATGTCCACTTGCCAGCAGGGAGCAGGCCTGAGCTGCAGTTGGACATCCTTAGTGCTGCTGAGGGGGCGGGAGAGGCTCCCACCACCACCACTGTACTGGCAGCCATCAGCCTGGCTTGTGGCTGAGCAGAACTCCCCCTGTGGGAGTGCACTGACTACCAGGGACAGCTCCTGCAATTGAGCATCTGCCCTCTGGTGGTCAGTGTGTGTCATAGTGACCAGTCATTCCCAGTGGTTCTGCTGTTAGGGTCAATTTGCATATTACCTTTTTATTATATAGGATAGCTGAAAAAAGTGAAAAAGAAGCATTTTGGAAATGTTTTGCTTAGTAGCTGCTTGTTTTAATTTATTGCCTGTAAGTAAAACTATTTTCTTACACCATCATTCTCTACAACCACATTGCAGATATACATATATTTTTTAAATATATCTTTATTGATTTCAGAGAGGAAGGGAGAAGGTGAGAGAGATAGAAACCTCAATGATGAAAGAGAGTCATTGACTGGCTGTCTCCTGCATGCCCCATACTGGGGATCGAGCCGGCAACCAGGGCATGTGCCCTGACCTGGAATCAGAATCGTAACCTCCTGGTTCATAGCTTGACACTCAGCTGGGCCCAGATACATTCTTCCCTCTGCTCTTTCTGGATATTTCTTAAAATGATATGGTATATGTTTCCTGCTTCTTACCCTATAAAAATCATATCATCCTTAAAGGCTTTGAGCAAATATCTCCACAAAGCCTTCTCAGATGCTCTAATGCTGGGGAGAGGACATAACCGGAAGATCTCTGAATCTGTAAATGGGATTGAAAATAATCATAATGTGGATGAAAGGAGATAATGTATATGAAATTCTAATCATCATATCCAGCTCATAGTACATTATTCTAAAGAAAAAGAAGAACAGCGTCTCTTTCAGGTAGTGCCAATGAGAATGGAAAGAAAACCAGGAAGTACGTACAGGGCCAGGCCTCTGTGGTTGATTCCTTATATGGAGTGGGAAGGAGAGATAGGGGACAAGGATGATACTTGGGTCTCTAATTTTTGAGCAAGAGAAATGAAGGCATCCATGGAGTTAGGGACAAAAGTGGGGTTTCTGTTTGTTTTTGTTTCTGTGGGGGTTTCATTTTTATTGTTTTGTTTGAATGGAACGTTGCAACTAGAAGACATGGCACTTGGTCCTAGGCATGTGGAATTTAACAAGTTCTTGGGACACCCAAGATATCCAAAGACTGTTGACTATATGGGTCTGGATCTGAGGAGAGATATTTGAGTGTCTCTTTCTCTTTCTCTCTTTCTTTCTATCATGGGCCTAAGTCATCCTTCAACTCATTTGAAGTATTATAACTTCTAGGCCCATGATTTAGACTCTAGAGTGTCTCTATCCCTCCTTTTAATTTATTTATTCACTCAACACATATCAAACACGTACTATGTGTTAGGGACAATGCACAACACTAGGGAAACAGTATGCAAAATGGATACGGTTCTCACCCTTGTAATGCTCAGCTGAGACACTAACGTGAGACAAAAATTCATGATTTGTGGTTCTTAAATAAAGCTTTCTGAGCACAGGGAGTAGCATATACTTTTAAATTTTCCAGAGTATTGTTTTCCCTTTCTGGGTTTCAACTTTTCTTACCATAAGAAAAGCTTTATTTATACCAAATGTTTCTTGCTTTGAATTCTACATTGTCTTACGATAATATTGCTACCTCAAATTTTTTTCACTTGCATGCCATAATTTTGACAACTGCTGGATTTCATCTCTTCTAACATGTGAGTTATTTTTCCACTTTACTTAATTTTTTGTTAAAACTGAGATTTTAAAAACCTATAACATAAAATTACCATCGTAATCATTTTTTTTAAATATATTTTATTGATTTTTCACAGAGAGGAAGGGAGAATGATAGAGAGTTAGAAACATTGATGAGAGAGAAACATCAACCAGCTGCCTCCTGCACACCCCCCACTGAGGGTGCGCCCGCAACCAAGTTACATGCCCTTGACCGGAATTGAACCTGGGACCTTTGAGTCTGCAGGCCG
The DNA here is from genome assembly GCA_004026665.1 of Murina feae. Lineage (NCBI taxonomy): Eukaryota > Metazoa > Chordata > Mammalia > Chiroptera > Vespertilionidae > Murina > Murina feae. Next base: position 11,205 of record PVJC01031010.1, read on the forward strand.
ACGCTCTATCCACTGAGCCAAACCAGTTAAGGCCCATCTTAATCATTTTTAAGTTGCAGCTCAGTAGTACTAACTAGATTCACATTGTTGTATAACAGATCTCTAGATCTTTTTCATCTTGTAAAACTGAAACTCTGTACCCAGTGAACAATAACTCCCTATTTGCCACTCACTCCACTCCTAGGAAAACACAATTCTTTTTGTTTCTATGAGTTTCACTATGTTAGATACCTCATGTACGTGGAATCGGATAGTATTTGTCTTTTTATTAATAGCTTGTTTCACTTAGCATCATATCCTCAAGGCTCTCACATGCTGAACATGTGATAGGATTTCTTTCCTTTTTTAAGGCTGAATAATATTCCATTGTGTGTGTATGCCATGATGGACATCTGGGTTGAGGAAACTACTGTAGTGAGTGACATGAATGCAAGTACCTCTTGGCTATTGTGAATAACACCGCAATGAACAGGGTGTGCCTCCAGATGCAGACATTAATCCAGCTCATGCCTGAAGATGGTTTGGACTATAACTAAAAAGCAGGCTTGAACTGGCAGGGAGGAGACGTGGATCCCATCTCTGGTTGTTTGAGAGCAACAACAGAGTGAGGGAGAAATACCCGCAGAGACTCAGAGCAGAAAGTTTCCTGTCTGAAAGGATATAGGCCGACCCTGTGCAGGACACCATGCTCAGCACTTTCCTATAAAAGAAGTGTGGGTGGTTTCTTGAATTTAAAAAATTATGACAATTTTTTTTTTCAAATTCCCATGATGATAAATAATAGTGAAAATAGAAACAGGCCCAGCAGGGGAGGACATGAGAACCTCAGCATGGAGGCGATTTGTGTTATTTCAAAAGAGAGTTCATTGTGAAAAGAATATATTCACACTTCAAATATAATACGGGCTACTGAAATTTAAGCTTAACATGTTTTCTGACTGTTGGGATGTGGATTAAAAGTGGGTCTGTGTGGCTGATGCAACAGAAACCAGTCTCCCAAAGGGCACAAAAGCCTGGGCCAGGGTTCTAACTGGATGTTCTGAACTCTCTAGGTGGTTTACTCTCTTAAAGAACTTCAGTTTCCCTTGGGAGCCCAGAGTCTGGATCTGCACCCCGGTCAAGCCTGTGGGTGACAGTCCTAATAAAATCAGTTCGTACACAAAAGTCAAGATCAGCTATGAGTTTCTCTGGGGACTAGAAACTATGCTTTCAAGGAGAAAAAGGAAAACCACTACAAACTTAAACCACTTAAACTTTCAAAGGTTTCTCTTAGTCCATCATTTCAGCCCTTAGAGAAGAGGAGAAGGAAAAATTGCCAACTCAACTTGTTGGTACTTTACTGGAGCTTCTTTACTTGTAACCATAGCAGATATGCTTATTTTGTGGGACAGGGAAGCAGAAAAGACGCTGGCCTGGGAGTCTGAGATGGGTCCAGGTTCAGTTTGGCTGCTAAGCAGCTGCGTGGCTTTAGACATGTGCCTTGCCCTCTTGAATATCAGCCTACGTTCTGTAAATCCCTGCAGCACTCAGACTAGACGCTTTGTTTGTTTCAGCACTAACTCTCTGTGACTTAGTGATATCACTTGTGCCTTGGATGCATTCTACTTTTTATTTGGCATTTGTTCATTTGATACATATATACATATATAAAAATCTGTACATGGTAAAAATACAAAATATTTCTTTATAAGTTATGCAGTTAAACAGCTACCTTTTTAAAGTTTAAAAACCATTGCAAAAAAAAAGAGAGAAGGAAATCTAGTCAGTCCTTTAGAGTCACTCACAATAACCTTGGTATAAAATATCCATACAGTACATGTGTACAAAATAGTGTACAGTTCATAAAAGCTGTGCAAAGACAGCAACGTTCGGTAAAGAAAATAATATCCAAGAGGCTTGTGGGTCTCTCTCTGTTCATCATGCCCAGTGCTCAGGAGCTTTGCAGGTCAGCGAAATCTTCCCAGAAATAATACAAGGGCACAAGGTAGAGTGCTTGGTGCATATACTATGGATGCAGAAATTATTTAGAGAAAAAAAAAGCTTTAACATGCACATACAGAATTAGAGACTGACTTTTACTCCCATTTAGGGAACTCAATTCTTTGCCCAGAAAGTGTTTAGAATATGACAGAAAAGACTCAGATTTGTGTTATACCTTTCTTTCTTTTTGGAAATTCTTGAGTTTTCTCAGGGCAGTGTCATGGGAAGACTGGTTACCAGGATCTGGAGTTGGGTAGGAGGCCCTCGCTACCCCAGATAGGGGGGTGAAGGGATCTAGGAAGTCAGGGGTCTTGGAGTTAGAAGCTTGTTGCAGTTCCTACCTGGGTTTCCTCCTCCACACAGGGTCTCCCACCTAAAGGGGTGTCGCTGCTAAGGACCAGCAGAGCCTGGCTCCCAACGAAACCCAGGCCGCGAGTGAACACCCCACCGTGTTTAAAATAACTTGCAGGAAAGATGGAGGGGAGCCCTTGTGTACAAATTAAGGCTGGGGCTAAGGCCTACATTAGGTGCCTGGGAAGGAAATGTTCCTTTGGCCCATGGAAGGGGCTGGGGTGCCCTGGACCACTAAGTGAACACCCCACTGCGCCCCACCTCTCCCATTTCAAAGCACTTAGAAACAGTACCCCGGGCGAGGGGGGCTTCTAAGACACCGTGATCTCCTCCTCCTCGCCCTCCTCCTCCTCCTCGGAGTCCGAGAAGTCCGACGGTTTGCCTGGGCTGCTCGAGTGCGCGGGGGAGGCGGGCAGTGGCCCTTGGAGTCGAGGGTCCCGCAGGTGCCGGGGGTCGAGGGACGCGTGATAGGCCAGGCGGTGGCGGGGGCTGGCCCGGCCCTCGTCGTCCTCCTCCTCGTCCCCCGGGCCCTTCTGGCCCACGTCGCTGAGGTCCGGGTGCGGGTTGAGTTTGGTGGGAAGGGTCTGCTCGCGGCAGCCCCCGCTGGACAGCAGCTCGCGCTCCTTGGAGTTGCGCCACTTCATGCGTCGGTTCTGGAACCAGATCTTCACCTGGTGCGCGAGGGCAGAGAGCAGGCAGGGGCCGAGGTTAGCGCAGACCCGCGCGCTGGGGCGGGGCGCTGGCGGGATGCTGCGGGAGAGGAGGCAGCGGCGTCCTTCCCCTCCCAGCCTGTCCCCCATCCCCTGCTGTGCGTCTCAGCATTAAATCTCCTCCCCGCCACCTCCGCTCCTCGCGCCTCTCGCCGCATCCTCGGGTCCCAGGCCCAGATGAGGCGGGGGGGTGGGGGGGAGACGCTGAGTCCCGGGGGTAGGGCGGGGCGAGGAGTGGGTTGTCCCGATCTGCCCCGAGGAAGCCGGGTCCTGCATGCATTTCCTCCCTAGGCCTTACTTTCCCCTTCTGAGCAAGGGGCCCTAGGGGGTTCCAGAAAATGGCGAGATTCCTGGGGAGGAGGAGCTGGTGAGGACGGGGCTGCGGGGGAGGGCCCTCACCTGGGAGTCTTTCAAGCCCAGCTTGGCCGCCAGCTTCTTACGGTCGGGCTTGCTGATGTACTTCTGCTTCTGGAACATCCTCTCCAGCGCCTTGCGCTGCACGTCGGAGAACACGGCTCGGCGCAGCATGCCCCGGCGGGGCTTGCCACGCGCGGCCAGCGGCCAGGAGAAGGTCCCGGGGATGGGCACGACGCTGGAGGACGCTGCGGAGAGGCGGGGGGTGAGGGGCGGGGCCCGCTCGGTGGGGGCACCTGCCTCCCCAGCGTCACCTCCCCGGGTTTTCTCTCTTATCCTTTCGTCTCTTTAAAGTTCTCCCTGTTCTGCCCTTGGAGAACGGGCCACGAACCCGCAAACCTTCGAGAGCGAAAGGCGCTTTCCGCCCAAGTAAAGTCCCCTCTCAACTGTGCAAACCCGGATTAGATAAAGCGAACGGAAACACAGAAAACAGTCTGTTTTCGTTTTTTCCGTTCAGCGGCCTCAGGGAAACAAATCTGCGGACAACGGCTACAGCAACAGCAAAAATAAATTACAACAACGAACTGTCCAGCTGACGCTGCTGGGCTTTCCTCTTAGGCTTCTCTTCCCTCCGTGGCTTTTGCCTTCTCTCGCGGAGAATGAGGTGCTTTACTGACTCTATAGCGAGGAGAAAATCCTCCTTGGATTTTTAAAACCCAATCAGTATTCATCTTTTTATATATATTAATCTTTCCTCCCTTCCCCCACAAAACGTAAAGAATTCAGCCAGAATACATGAAAAGTGGCAGCTAATTAGCACATTGACCGATTCCCAATGGGTATTGGCATGATAAAAAGGGGGAGAGTTTCGCTTTAAGGAAGGGGGGGGGGACCCAAGAGAAACAGAGACTCTAATGAAGCGTGAATGGTAATTGTGTAGTAATGAACTAACAGAAAAAGACTGAGGACAAGCAGCGAAAGCCATATATTACTGGGACAAAAGAGATTTACACTTTCAAACTAAACACAACTGCAGGCCAGGACCATTGGGAGAATACTGATGGCAGAGGCTTCTCTCTCCCGAATCATTTTCATTAAATGGACATGAAAAGCTATTTATAAAGCCCGGGTTGTTTTTGTTAGAGCATTGAGTTGGGAGAGAAAGGGAGCAAATTCCATTATCAGCCACAGCATGAATGGTGGTGGTGGTGGTGGTTGGTGAATTCTCTCTCCCCCTTTTAAAAATCAATCGCTTGTTTCTCTGGCTGATAGTTGATAGTGCGGTCCTGGCGTTCCCATCCCCCACCGACCATGCCCATCTCCTCTCTGTATAGGGGTTCCTTGGTGGCCCTCAGAGTCTTGACCAGGTGCAGAGTTTTTGAGCCACCCCTGAGGCTCCAGGATGAAAATCTCGTAGAACCTGTTTAAGGTGCTTCTCTTTTAAACGAGGAAAAATTCCGGACTTCCCTCGGACTTATTTTATCAGCCTAAGCGTCCTTTAAAAAATATGGCTGTGGGGTGCGGGAAGGTATGAGAAGAGGTTGAGAAATCAGGTTGGATAAAGAAGTTTGGGGGGTTGTGGGAGGGCCTAGCCTCCCTCCCCCAGGGCGACCCCAGGCATCCCACACAAGAGGGCACCCCATGTGGTCTCGTGGAGAGCCCGGAACCCTGAATGAGTCTTAAAAGGAAATTAGCCCCGGCTGGTAGGTGTCTCTGAGTAGTTCCGAAGGGCTGGGGCCGGTCTGTGGGTGGCTGCCCGGAGGAGCTGACCAATTGGTCATGGTGCTGAAACCTTTGTGGGGAATCGTGGCCAAGTGCACTGACTCTGTGGGAAAACGCCGGCGTGAAGGGATGCCAACGGCTCCTCGCCGGGGAGGGAACCGCCTCAAATTGGGACCATGACAATTCCTGCTAATTTGTAGAGCAGGGAATTGGTGCAAAGTGTCAAGCAGTCACCGCTTGTGCTAAATAGGGCATCAAATTGGCGCGACGGATTCGTGAATGTTGTACGCCTCGCAACCTCTGAACCAGAGCATAACCCCAAGGGGTGGACAGAGAAATATGGCTTCGGGGCAGGGAGTGACGGGATGGAACTGGGGCGCAGCTCAGCCTCACGAAGCGAGGGCGCGGGAGGGAGGTGGGGAGGTGGCGAGACCTACCTGGGAAATACGAAGATCTGATGAAAGGTTGGAAGGAACCTTCGAAGTAGGGAAAGGCGAAGGTCTTGGGAGGGCCGCTCTGTAGCAAGGCGGGGGAGGCTTCTGGATGAGAAGGAGGGAGGAGGAAAAGAGAGGGAGACAGAAAGGGAATTTGATCACGCACTTGATTATTCTGCTCATTGAATACATGATATGATTAGCCTTAGGCTGGTTTCAAAGGCATCTTCCTCAATGTGTTGACAGAATAAAATCTAAGATTTTCCTAACATGTCACATCTGTGGAAATTCTTCCTTTCATCCCCTAAATAGTCCTCAGAGTTGTCCCTCTCCCCCAACGCCCCTCTCCCCATCTTATCCTAGGCACTAACGAGATAGGTGGGAGCAAGGTGAGGAAGATAAGAATTGCAGGTCCATATACTAAGCTAGTAAGTATGTTGTCTTGGGTTAAAATTAAAATTAAAATAAAAAACTGGATTCCTGAGGCTGCAGTGCGCCTCAGTTTAGCTGCCCCGGGAAACTGTGCGCTCTCGGCGACGGAAGGCTCAAGTTCATCCTGAGGGTGGGGCGAGCCTGGAGGCTTTCCTTCCCGGGAATCCGCCAAATGTGAGTCTCCCCTGGCGTGACGTGAGCCTCCGGGACAGCGCGCACAAGTGTGCGCCGCTGTGTGCGTGGGTACCCGCCGCGTACAGGAAACCGAGGCGAGAAGGACTCCGCACCTGGCCGGGCCCTCCGCGTTTTGCGCTCACATACCGTTTCTGGGCGCCGAGGAGAGAATGGCGTTCACTCCAAACTTCAGAAACGTAGGCTCGCTGGCAGGGGAGACGGCAGTCTGCGGCGATCCGCCCCGCCGGCTGCCCGGACTAGGGGAGCCCAGGTCCGAGGCCACGGTGTCTGTGAGATTCGCAGGGGTCCCCTGCCTAGGGGGCGACATGCTGGCCGTGGGCACGCTGCGGGGCAGGTAGGCAGGGGGCCGGCTGATGCGGATCAGATCCTCGACCAGGAAGCTGGAGTGTCCGGAAAATGCAGACTGCAGAGACTGGGGCAGCGTTAAGGTGGGTGTGGGGCGCAGGAGGCTGGGGTACCCGGCGGGGGGCGCGAGGAGCCCAGGGAACATCATGTTAGGCGCGAGGCGGGCGTAATCACCCCTCTTCCAGCGGCGGAAGGGTAGATGCCTCGCTTCCCGCCCCGCCCGCCCCCGCGGCTCTCTCTCTCTCTCTCTCTCTCTCTCTCTCTCTCTCTCTCTCTCTCTCTCTCGTTTAGCAAAAGTCTCCAAATAACGAACGCTGCCACTTGGGCGCCTGCGAGTCCTCCGTGGTCCTCCCGTCGAGGTGATGGTTTTATAGGGGCCCGCCCGTGAAAGCGCTTTGAAAAGTGACAGCTCTGACAATGAAGTTCAACAAAGTTCTCCACTCGAGCTTCATTCGCCAGCGGCTCTGGGCGCTCTGATTGGCGCAGGGGTGCAATTTATGATTGGATTAGTCTTCATAAGCATCGCCCGCACAATGGGCCGGCAACAAAGGCTGGCGCGCATCAATTCTGCACACCGACCGCCTCTTTGCAAGGCAGCGGATCCCCAAAGCTCTGGCCGGGAGTTTTTTGTTCCGAAGCAACGCCGGGCTAATTAAATGCCTATTTAGAAGTTTCAGATGACATCTTGCCTCATAGAAAAGGAATTATTTAAAGAACGCACTAAATTTATTTGCAGCTCCCCTGCTGAGCCTAGAAAATAAATCAATAAATATTCATAGAAATTCACCTCCAGGCAATCAGTAAAATAATCCTCCCTCTTTGGGGGTGGGGAACGGAAAATTTCAAGTCAATGAACATGAAAATATACTCCCTCTTCTGTCTCTAGTCCTAAACGTTACTGCAGCTGAGGCATAAAACAGATGTGGGTTGAGACGATTTGTGGAGGGGGTGCCACTCTAACCACCCAGGGGGGCTTGAAATGGATGCATAGGGGCTACTGGCTGACAGGGGTGGAGAGGTGAGGTCTTGATTTGAGTTATTTTATTATGCGACACGACGGTGGGTACCTGAGCAGTCAAAGTAGTCTCCTTAGGAAAACTCCCAGCAACTTGAAAAACGATTTTCAGCCACTTTTCTCTAGGAGTGTCACCAACCAGCTCGCCTGGGGTTGAGGCAGAAGGGAGCACCTCTCGGCGAGGGTTTCGGGCTTGTGACGGGCTTCCCGGGCCAGAAGCTGCCTAACCCAGAGCGCCCAGAGCGCCCAGAGCACAACCAGGGTGCTAGGCGGGCCATTCCACAACCTCAAGGAGCCCTGCGCAGTTTCCGTTGAAATTCACTGACAGCCTGAACTTGAAAGCCACAGGAGTGAAGATAGGGAGTTGCCCTACCTACTCGTGGCGGGGCACTTAACTTGGTCAAGGGTTTGCAGCTTCTTAACTAACTGCCCGAAAGCAGAGCGAACGCTGCGCTTCCCAAGAACGTGGGCGCCTCGGACAAGACTATTCCTGCAGACAGACCTTCCCTTTCCTCTGAGGGGGCGCTGAGCCTGGATCCCGGGTGTCTCTGCTCGGCGAGATAACAGATGTGTTAAACGTCCCATTCATTCCTTTCGTGAGGCTGAACCTCCCCCAAGAGAAGTGTGCAGCCTCGCCAGGCTTCCCTGATCCTATTAACCATGAACTAACTGTCACCTTCAGCTGGTTTTCCTTTTTTGCTTTTTAACACAAAGCTTTCTCAAAAATCTTATTAACCAGCTTTATTTCTCCGGATGGTTTTGTTCCAGGCATTTTTGTTGTTGATGATCTCCATGTCGCTGCTTTAACCATTCAATAAAAGTGCATCTGCCATTTATATCACATTAAACCAGAAACGGAGCCTGCTGACGTTCTCCCTTGATTCAAATTAAAAAGTTATTGAGGGGCGGGCTCTGAAGCCGAATGAATCAGGGCTGGAAGGCGAATGTAAGGATGGAGTGTCTGCGCCCCTGACTGCGCCTGGACGCGTCCTGGGCGGCGGGAGGCGGACGGCGGGCTGCGGGAAGCCCGAGGGCAAGGAATGCCTTTTAAATAAGTGACTATTTAAATATGGAACGTACATGGCTCCAGCTCATTGGAGACCCCGGAACAGCGAGGCCTATGAAGAACTCTAAAAGTCACCTTTTTGTTGAAGTTTTCCAATAAAGTAAGGGAGAGAAATCTAAACTTTGCCATAAGACCAAGTTTCCCATCACAATCACCACCCTCCTCCCAATTGCTATCCCGAAGGCAGAGGAAGGACTCTGTATTTTTGTATTCTCTCCCCCCCATCCCCTTCCTTTTGACCTTCCCCTCTTTTCCTTCCTTCTTCCGTCCGGGGAGCAGTGGGAAGGAGGCGGGCAGCAACTGCAGGTGCTGGGTTTCTCATCTAGGAAGGGCTTGCTCAACTTCGGGAGATCAGAATACAGCCCATTTTTGCAGGGTTTTGTTTTTGGGGAGCAGTGAGAACTCAAAGCCAGTCTGGGCCTTCCTAGCGCCCCCCTTCCCTGGGCCTCCTCTGGTGGGGGGGACATTCTCCTGGGAGTGGCTATTACAGTTATTATCCTGCCCACTCCCACGCTCCACCCCAAACACACAAGCGGCCACTCTACCTCCTTATAGACTAACCGCTGCTCTCTTCTCTTCTTCGGAAAGGAGGCGCTGACTTTTTTTTTTTTTTTGAATGTGGGTCAACTCCTTACTGTGACCCACGTGGACCCCACTTCCAGCGGCCTGCGAGCATTCCTACGGCGCCAAAGACGAACAGGGAGGGTGGGAGAGAGGGCTGGCCGCCGTGGAAAGGCAAAATAAATGCGAAGGAAGCAAGAAATCGTACGAAAGGATCTTACTTTACGTGATCTCCTTGAACGCGTCTTTTGAAACTCCTGGATAGCCTGGGGGCCGCGCGGTGCGACGCGGCGGCCGCGGCTAAGACCTGTGACTAATGCGGTTTGACCTGAGCCCATGGGTGTGTGCGCCCTGCCATTCATTGTAACGTCGTTATCTTCAAGTTTACGTCGGAGAAGTCACTCTCGCCCTCTATCCCAGAGCTGGGCTGTCAGTTTCTCTTTCAAGGGACAAGAAGTCAGGAGAGGGAAA
>PVJC01031011.1:0-20851 GCA_004026665.1 Murina feae
GTGTGGAGAACAAATTTAACAATGACTTCGGGAAGAAAATGTGTGGGAATACATGAGGGGCTCCGGAGACTGACCTGTGGACGAGAAAGGAAGCAGCCTGAAGAAAATGTGGGAGAAAGGTTTGGATCACAGAGTAAATCCTGGGGGACAAGCATGTGGATTGTTGCACTCACATCTTGATTATATGTCTGGGAAGTCAAGGTACAAACCAGAAGGACTTGCAAGTGGATCGGGGGAAAGTTCGTAGTAGAAATAAAAGAATTTGGATCTTTGCCTTGGGAGAGTTCAGGGATGACTGATGAGAGGATCCCCGAGCCATTCTCTGTCATACCACCAGAGTAACACCTACGCTCTCCCACAGTGAGGTCCTTCTTGAAAACGGTATCCAGAAACCACAGCCTTCATTTGAGTGTTAGCCACTGCCTGACGAAGCAGGAAGCCTGTCCTGAAGCGTACAGAATTCGAACTGTTTGTGGAAGGTGCAAGTTTTGCCAGCACACAGTGAGTCAGCCGCCAGCCATCAACCAGAAGTACGAGTGAGAGCGACCACTTTGGACAATATGTTATTTTGGAAGTGAGGATTTCTTTTATAACATTTGAGCTTGGGAACATGGTGTGCTTTATATAAAGCAGAAAATAAATAAAAGATTTCAAGGAATTCCTCTCCCACATGACCAATTCAAAAACCCAAGCTGACAAACCCAAGTACTAAAAGATTCAATGAGCCTGCATCGAGGCCAACTTTAAAAATACAACACATATGAAACTATTTTAGAAGTTTTTCTTCTAAAAAAAAGAAGAAGAAGAAGAAGAAGAAGGGAAGTCGCTGAAATAGAAACAACTGGCCACAATAATTTGGTCTTTGCGAAGTATGTGCACTGCCTTCGATATTCCCCCTAGATATATAGGAAAGTTGCTAAGAGAGTAAGTCCTAAGTTTTCTCATCACAAGGAGAACTGTTTTCTCTTCTTTTTATTATATCTACTAAATGAGATGATGGGTATTTACTAAATTTTGTAGTAATCATTTTACAGCATATGTAAGGCAAACCATCATGCTGTATACCTTAAACGTAAAGTGCTGTATGTCAATTATTTCTCCATAAAACTGAAAAAACGAAACAAAAAGAATATGTAATAGACAATATATAAAGAAATGAGCATACCTGTGCTCCAATAAAACTCAATTTACTTACTACATATTTATTACTTTATGAATGTATATATATGTATGCATTTTACCAGCGGTGAGTGGGCTGGATTTGTTTGGCTCACAAGCTATGGTTTGCCAACCTCTGGTCTAGAAGAACTGAAGTCTCCAGACTCTAAATTCTGTTCTCTACACTCTGGGCTAAGTTACAAATAAATAAATCAGACATAAAGTCTGGAGTAAGTCTCCATCCTAACTGGATTGTGCTCCCAAACATGGACTCGAAGGGAAGAAAAACACCATCCCTGAAGCAGAACCTCACATTCCTGTCCATCGCTGCCGCCTCCATTGAGAGGGGTACGGCATCTTCAAAGCACTCTGTTCAGGGGCATTGCTGCCATTGAAAACAGCACATCCCAGCTGTGAGGGAACATGGCCTCTCAGTGAAGCTGAACAAGGGGAGAGAGAAGAGAATAAAAGGTATTTCTCAGAAACTCTTCTCAAAAGGAGACATTACCAGACATGGTCCTGGGCAGAGTGGCTTTTAAGTCAGTCTTTTGGTTTTAAATACCTCGGAGGAAAGCTGATGTTTCTCATTAATCTTGGGTAATAGATTAACCAACACAAGTTAGTAGAGATGGTAAGATCTAACATCTAATGCGCCTTCAGTGCGTGTCAGGCATTTCGACCCAACATGCAATATCACATCGAATCCTTGCAAAAACCCAGAGAGTCTCACAGAAAACACCCCTGTCGGCCCTGGAGAGAGGGATGGAGCAGTTGTACTCCGGAAGATAAATGTTAGCAGGAGAACTGAGGAAGAAAACCGGAATTCAGAGCAAACTGGTAATGTGCACCATTTTCCTATTCTCCGGGCCTGAGCTCAGCACTGGAACCGGAAGTGGCATTGGAGACACCCTTAGATCTGGCTCAGGAGCAGAAAGGGGGACTTCTGAGTCCATAAAGCTGTCAAAAAATAAAAAGATAAATATAGGTAAGTGATTGTCTTACTCTGCAAAATTCAAACTGAATGTAATCAGCTCTGCAAAAGAGCATGGAAATAGAGCTGCAGAGAGACAATTTGGACCTTCTCCCACTGAATATATGATCAGATAGTGAAGAAAACAGGAAAAACAACTCCTTAAGATATCAAAAAAGAAGAAGGCCTTAAAAGGAAAACCAGCAAAATGTTTAAAATACTGATTTCTTAATTTGGGGTTGGAAAAGTGGGGGGCGTCTTATACATGGGGGTGTCTTATACATGGAAAAATACAGTAGGCAGAAAAGGCTTTTTTGAAGGCTGTTGGTTGGCTCACAGAACTAACAAGAAAGGCAAAGAACTAAGACTGGGAAGGGGATGCTATAGAAACCTCTGGCCAGCATTGGGTGCTCAGTCCCACCACAGCCACTCCTGTCGAGCTGCCCCTTTGGCTTCAAAACAGATTCCTACAATGGGCAGAAGGACAACAATAAACAAGAGGGGCACTCAGAAGTCAGGTGGCAATAATCCTATATAATAAAAGCCTAATATGCTAAGTGACCACTTGGCCAGTCGGCTGGTCAACCAATCAAAGCATAATATGCTAATGATATGCTAAGGCCACTCAACCGCTCACTGTGAAGTACACTGACCACCAGGGTGCAGACACTCTGACCAGTAGGTTAGCTTGTTACTGGGGTCCAGCAAGTCAAGACTGAGCAAAATGGGCTGGACATGCCCTGGAGCCCTCCCGTGCTCCCTCCCTAGCTGGCCAACCTCCTATGTCTCTCCCCAGCTATAATCGTGTACCAGTGGGGTCCCTTGGCCTGGCCTGTGCCCGCTCTCAATCCAGGACCTCTCAAGGGATATCAGAGAGCTGGTTTTGTCCTGATCCTGCAGGCCAGGCTGAGGGATCCCACTGGTGCACAAATTTGTGCACCAGGCCTCTAGACTATATTAATAAAGAGCTAATATGCTAATGGTCAATATGCTGTGATGGTAATGACCAGGTCATTGGCATATTAGCTGGGACATTGCTCTGGAGACAGGATGGAAGGGGGAAGGAGCCTGGAGGAGGCAGGACCATTCCATCCCGGGAAGGGAAGGAATGAGAGCCTATAGCGCCCTCCTCACCATCCACTTCGCCATCCACTGCTCACACTCCGAGTGCCCCACCTCCCAGAGGAAGGATCACAGGGCAGCAGGTGGGGGCTTCCAAACTCTCCTCTGGTGCCATGCTGGGGCGGAGCCGCTTAGTTGCTCTGGAGATGGGCCAGAAGCGGGAAGCACCCAGAGAAGACAGGACCAGCCTGAGGGCGACTAGAGGGACTGAGAGCGGGGCTTGAAGCAACCAGAGAAGGCCAGAGGGTTTGGGGGCTGGGTCAGGTGCGCTGGAGCTATGTGTGGAGAGGTTCCAGTGTCAAGGCAGGGCTGCAGGTGGGTGGGCCATGCCCTGGGATTTTGAATTGCATGTTGGGCTCCTAATAAGTAAATAAAATGCTATTATTGGCCCCTCCTATATATGAGAAAACTGAGGTGTGCAGACTTTCTATAACTTCCCTGAGGTCACAGTTTTACCAGGACTGGAAAATTGTGCTCCTAGCCACTATAATGAAGGCTGAACTATCTCTGGCCCCAAGAGACCTTGTGGAAACCAGGGTGCCTGTCTAAAAACAGAGAGAAGTAATTTGAAGCAGAAACTCCAACTTCCTCCTGGCTCTGCAATGCAAGGGAATGCTACCCCAGCTGTTTGTTCTTTTTTAACAGTTTGTTTTGTCTTTAAAATATAAACACTGAAATTTTTTAGTGTATGCACTGCCTCTGATATATTTCCAGAGAGCAGTAGCACCCACATTTTTTTGATCACATACCCATAAGCAAAGATTTTTTAGCATTATTCCTAAAATATGTTTATTTATGCTATATAGTGTGTGCACTATAAGTAACATCTAAAAAGGGAAAAATGGATGAAATAATATTTTAAAACATTTATTCAAACAGTGCAAAATCATTTTTTACTTCATTAAGAAATTATTAATGTGGGCAATGTTACTGAATATGCTTCAAATATCTGATCTTAAAATCAGCTTTTATACTTGATTTTAGAGCTTTACTTAGAAAAAAGTCATAGAAATATATAAATCCAAATTAAAGAAGTGAATCATTGGCTGTTTTTCAAACTGTGGTACTTACTATTTAAACCTCATCTAGGAATTATATAACAGTTTCTTTGTGAGGGGGGTGAGGGGAAGATCTGGTCAGTAAATTTCCATTTCTGTTGCTGTTGAGCAAACAATTGGAAGATGTTGCTTTTTTTGGGTATTTTCAACAAATGGCTTCAAGATTCACTGAAATTCTTTAACTAAAAATTTTAAATGGGTTAGGAAACCATGATTCATAGTTTTTAACTGCTGTTCAAATGAGATTTGATAAGTGCCAACCTGCTATCATTTGCAACAAAATCTTGAGACAATGGAAATGTTTTTCAAACATACCTTTTAAAAATTCTCCATAGCACAAATTTATTTAGAAAAGTAGTTCTTTGCTTGCATCACCTTTACCTTGAAGGAATAGATCGAGAATGTTCTTTTTAAATTTTTTTAATTTAAAAAAACCTGATAGGGAGCATAAAACAATAACATGGCATCAGAGAGAATATCAGCAAATTTGGTATACTTTATCTCCCACAAAACGAATTTCTTATTTCATCTTTTCCTTTCAGTGGAATTCTGCTTCCAGCTTAGGTTGTTTCAAAAGTACTTTCTCGCCCTAACCGGTTTGGCTCAGTAGATAGAGCGTCGGCCTGCGGACTGGACTCAAGGGTCCCAGGTTCAATTCCGGTCAAGGGCATGTACCTTGGTTGCAGGCACATCCCCAGTTGGGGTTGTGCAGAAGGCAGCTCATCGATGTTTCTCTCTATTGATGTTTCTATCTCTCTCCCTTCCTCTCTGTAAAAAAATCAATAAAATATGTTTTTAAAAAAGTAGTTTCTCATATAAAATAACTAGAAATATTAGACAAGAAAATTTTCTTAAAGCTGTCTGCAGGTATTCGAGATGGTGAAGAATTATGGATGAAGACCCAAGAGAGAGATGAACCCAGAGAGGCAAGCCCAGCATTTAAAGTCAGGGCGCATGTGGGAGGCAACCAATCAATGTGTCTCTCTCGCTTCCATGTTTCTCTCTCTCTGTCTCTCCTTCTCCCTTCCACTCTCTCTAAATATCAATGGAAAAATATCCTTGGGTGAGGATTAACAACAAATAAATAGATAAATAAGTTATGGGTGAAAGGAGAAAACAAACTTTCAACGAGTTCACAAGACTAGAGGAAACAAAATCAGAGGAGGAGCCCTGGTAAATATTTCAGGGGCTAAACTGAGAAGTTGACTAGAAACAAATCATCTCTTTCAAGGACTTAAGCTTAACTTCAAAGCATGTCAATCCCTGTATGAATTAAGATGATCTGTAATTGATAAAAGTAAATTTTCTTGGTGGAAGATACTAGTAATCCAGAGCTTTAGGATATTTCCTCAATATCAAGATCTTAATAACTTAAAAAAACTGTATATATAAGAAAAGAAAGCATAATTGAAAATTAAGAGAAAAAATACACAATAGATATAAATGTACAAGGGATCCAAATGATGAAGTTACCAGATGAAGTCACCTGAAAATATATGAGATGAATATGTTCAAGTAATTAAAAGACAAGTCTGAGAATGTTGGTAGAGACTGAACCATGAAGAAATAACAAGATAGAAAGTAAAGAAAGAAGATATACAATACGTAATAAATATATTTTTAAAATCTATACTTAGAAAAGAGAGAACTGGGGCAAAAGAAACATTTGAAGACATAATGACTGAAAACTTCCACAACTGATCACAGACATTAAACTACAGATTTAAGTATGTTGACAGTTAAGTAATGAGCAAACTTCAGTGGGGTACAAAAGGTTTTTAAACAGTTGTCTTTGTATAAAATTAACCTCATTTTGTGGCTCTGTAAAGTTCTGGCTTTGCCTATTTTTGGAGCAATAGCTTGCCTATGAATCCTGTGGAGAATAAATTTTATATATGGTGCTATTTTTGTAACTCGAGAATCCTTTATTTATTATTTATTCAGGTAAAAGCAGCCACTCGATTTAGTGGTTACATGTATAGAAACTTTTTATAAATATTGGTATTTGTTATATTTAAAATATTATTTTTTATTAAATAAAAATGTAGGTTTTTGCATTGAAACATTTTAAAAAATACAATATAGTTTGATATATTAAAATTACCTTACTTGTTCATCTAACTTAGATATCAGAAAATTTTTTCTGTAAAGGGCTAGATAGTAAATGTTTTGTGCCCTGGGGGCTAATTATAGTTTTTGTCATAACTGCTCAACTCTGCCATTGTAGCATGAAAGTACCCATGGACAATACATAAACAGACGAGTGGGACTGCGTTCCAGTAACACTCTATTTACAGAAGTAAGCAAAGGGCCAGTTGACTGGATAACAAACATCCCATTCTACATGTTTTCTTACATTTGTATCTTTATATTATCAGCAATGATTTCTGTTTTCCAACAGTATCTCCAGGATGTAATTTATGTCTTTGTAATGTTGATTTCCATGCCACTTTAAACAATAAGGGTTTCCCAATGACATTTTAAGTAAAGAAAACAGTAAAAAAAAATAGTTTTCTAAACATTTGTTATTGAGTTTAGAGAAAACTGTATATGGTACTGGGTTGACCAATAAATTTAATTTATCATTGCTGGAAAACTGTAGAGATTTGAATTCACTTATGGAGAATCAGTCTTTCTAATCATGATGGCTTCATACTATCACTAGTTAATATCTCCCCCCCCCCACTTTTTTATTTGTGGTAAAATGTACATATAATTTACTTTCTTAACCACTTTTAAGTTTACAGTTCAGTGGTAGTAACTACATTTATAATGTTGTACAGCCACCAATACCATCTACCTCCACAGATCTTCTCATTTTATAAAACTGAAACTCTATACCCATTAAACAACAACAACTCATTCTCTCCCACTCCTCAAGCAACTACAATTCTACTTTCTGGCTCTATGATTTTCAGTACTCCAAGTATCTCATATAAAAGACAGAGGCTAGAATGGAAGCCATGGAGCATCCAGGAATGCCAAGGATTGCCAGCAACCACCAGAAGCTAAGAGAGGCATGGAGCAGATTCTCTCCCAAAGCCTCCTAAAGAGCCAACCTTGCTGACAACTTAATTTGGGACTTCTGGATCCCAGAACTCTGGCAGCAGGAAATAGAAGAAAAATTCATTGAGGAAGAAATAGCACAAAGAGTGGAAGAATTAGTAGCCAGAAGGGTAGAGGAAGAACTGGAGAAAAGGAAGGATGAAATTGAGCGAGAAGTTCTCTGAAGGGTGGAGGAAGCCAAGCACATCATGGAAAAGCAGTTGCTCAAATAACTCGAGCAACAGAGCCAAGCTGAGCTTACTGCAGAAAAAGCCAGAGAGGTGGAAGAATGTGCAATATGTGAGGAGCTAGAGTGAATACTGAAAGAGAATAATTGAAAAATTGCAGAAGCAACTGGCTGAAGAACAGTTAAGAATTGTTGAAGAACAAAGCAATATTCATTACGAAAGGATGAAATTAGAGTGACAGCGTCAACAACAACAAAATAACAAAAAAGTTATCCTGGGCAAGGGGAAGTCTAGGCCCAACCTGTCCTTCTCATGAAAAACCCAGGATTAAATTGCAAAAATAAAAGAACTCATATCTGCCTTTTTGGGACTAGCTTATTTCACTTAACATAATGTCCTCAAAGTTCATTCACATTATAACACATGTCAGACTTACCTTCCTTTTCAAGGCTGGATTCCATTGTATGTGTATACTACATTTTTACTTTTTCATTCATCTGTCAATAGACAGTTGGGTTGATTCCATGCTTTGGCTATTGTGAATAATGCTGTTATGAGTACTGGTGCACATACTTAAATAACCATACAGGGAGAGGGTCATTATTGAGAATAATGGATAGAAATACTTCAAAGGGTCTCTTGGCAGTCTCTAATTCTTTGGGCTGACTTCAAGCCTTCATTGTTTGATTCTCACGTGGCTGTTGGAGAGCTTGTACTGGCTGCATAGTACTAGGTCTACCATTCCCTTAATATAAATATGCTGACACTCATAGTTTTACCTTTAAGCTTAAGTTTTTTCACAGAATCTTTTAAAGCCATTTGTCCATTTTATCATGGTTTATTTGTTAAAATTAAATAATATCATCTATTATTCCCCATAACCGAGTATATGCAAATAGCACTTACTATCCAAATGGATAGATAAGCCTCTGAAATGGTGCGTTTCTAATATTGCCTCAGGACACCATTGTTAACATCTGTGTAAGGTGACTAACATACAGACCTAGATGTTTTAGCAAATATTTGTAAAGCTTAATTTCTTTTTAAATTTTTTAAACATCCTGGAAACAAATGACAAAATACAACAATCCAAAATCTATGGGACACAGTGAAAGCCATCCTGAGAGGGAAGTATATAGCTCTATAGGCCTATCTCAAAAAACAAGAAAAAAAAGATAATAAATCATCTAACTCTACAACTTAAAGAATTAGAAAGAGAGCAACAAGAAAAGCTCAGAGTGGCAGAAGAAAGGAGATAATAAAGATCAGAGCAGAAATAACATAGAGGCCAAAAAAATAATAATAATACAGAGGATCAATGAAACCAAGAGCTGTTTCTTTGAAAGGATAAACAAGATTGATGAACCTCTAGCCAGACTCACCAAAGAGCAAGAGAGAGGACCCAAATAAACAAAATCAGAAATGAAAGAGGTGAAAAGATCTTACAGAAATACAAAGAATTGTTAAAAAAAATACTATGAACAACTCTATTCCAACAAACTAGACTACCTAGAGGAAATGTACATATTCCTTGAAAAATACAACCTTCCAAAACTCAATCAGGAAGAATCTAAAAATCTCAGTAGGCCAATAACAATGGAGGAAATTGAAGCAGTAATCAAAAAGCTTCCAGCAAACAAAAGCCTGGGGCCAGACAGCTTCACAGGGAAGTTTTACCAAACACTCAAAGAACTAAAACCTATCCTCCTCAGACTATTCCAAAAAATTCAAGAGGAAGGAACACTTCCAAGTTCATTCTATGAAGCCAGCATTTCCCTACTACCAAAACCAGATAAAAGACAATACAATGAAAGAGAATTACAACCCAATATCCCTTATGAACATAGATGTCAAAATCCTCAACAAAATTCTAGCAAGTCATATCCAGCATTACATCAGAAAGATCATATACCATGAGCAAGTAGGATTTATCTCAAGGATGCAAGGATGGTACAATATCCGCAAATCAATAAATGGGATACACCACATAAACAAGTTAGAGATAAAAATCACATAGTCATATCAATTGATGCAGAAAAAGCACTTGACAAAATTCAAAACCCTTTCTTGATAAAAACCCTCAGCAAAATGGGAATAGAGGGATCAAATCTCAACATAATAAAAGCCTTATATGACAAAACCTACAGCCAACATCATACTCAATGGGCAAAAACTAAAACCATTTCACCTAAGAACAGCAATGAGAGAGGGATGCCCACTCTCACCACTCCTGTTTGGCAAAGGAAGCAAGAACATACAATGGAGTCAAGACAGTCTCTTCAATAAATGGTGATGGGAAAATTGGACAGATACATGCAAAAAAAAAAAAAAACTAAATCACCAACTTACACCATACACAAAAATAAACTCAAAATGGATAAAAGACTTAAATGTAAGATGGGAAACCATAATAATATTAGAGGAATCACAGTCAGCAAAATCTCAGACATATGCCAAAGCAATATCTTCATGGATACAGATCTTTAGGGCAATGGAAACTAAAGAGAAAATAAACAAATGGGACTACATCAAAATAAAAAGCGTCTTCACAGCAAAAGAAACCATCAACAAAACAACAAGAGAGCCTACTGCATGGGAGACATATCTGCCAATGTTATCATCGATAAGGGTTTAATCTCCAACATTTACAGGGAACTCATACAAGTTAACAAAAGGAAGATAAACAATCCAATCAAAAAATGGGCAACAAACCTAAATAGACACTTTTCAAAAGAGGACATAAGGAAGGCCAAGAGACATATGAAAACATGCTCAAAGTCACCAATCATCCAAGAGATACAAATCCAAATGACAATGAGGAACCATCTCACACCTGTAAGAATGGCTATCATCAACAAATCAGCAAACAACAAGTGCTGGTGAGGATGTGGAGAAAAAGGAACCCTCATTCACTGCTGGTAGGAATGCAGACTGGTGCAGCCACTGTGGAGAATAGTATGGAGTTTCCTCAAAACACTAAAAATGGAACTCCCATTTAACCCAGTGATCCCACTAATAGGAATATAAGACTCTATAAGCACCAATCAGAAAGGATATATGCACTACTATATTCATAGCAGCACAATTTACCACAGCTAAGATTTTGAAACAGCCTAAGTGCCCATCAGTAGATGAGTGGATTGAAAAACTGTGGTACATCTACATAATGGAATACTACACTGTGGTAAAAAAGAAGGAATTCTTATTATTTACAACAGTGTGGATGGAACTGGAAAGCATTATGCTAAGTGAAATAAGCCAGAGAAAAATAAATATCACATGATCTCACTCATTTGTGGAATATAATGAACAACATAAACAGATCCAGAGACAAGGAAGCATCGATCAGACCATCAAACCTCAAAAGGAAGGTAGGGGAGGATGGGGGTATGAGGGAGAGATCAACCAAAGGATTTGTGTGCATGCATATAAGCCTAACCAATGGACACAGACACCAGGGGGATGAGGACATGAGTGGGGGTGGGAGGACAATGGGGGATTAGAACACATATGTAATATTTTAATCAATAAAGAAAAAATATGATTATATGATTAATGTTTTCATGGTGTTCCAGCATAGCCAGAAAACTGCAAAAAAATTTTTTTTTCAAATAAAAGTAAAAAGACATAGAAGTTTTATTATTTTATTCCCATACTCCAGTAAATAATTACTTATTACTTCAGTGATTTACCCCTATTCTAACTGACTTTAAACATTAAAGAACATCTGAGACTACAGTGTCCCATTATATAAGAACTAGAGGCCTAGTGCATGAAATTTTTGCACTCGGGGGGGGGGGATTCCTCAGCTTGGTCTGCACCCTCTCACAATCCAGGAGCCCCTGGGGGATATCCAACTGCTGGCTTAGGGGAGCAGGCCTAAGCCGGCAGTTGGACATCCTTAGTGCTGCTAAGGAGGCGGGAGAGGTTCCTACCACTGCCGCTGCACTCACCAGCTGTGAGCCTGGCTTCTGGCTGAGTAGTGCTCCCCTGCATTGAGCATTTGGCCCCTGGTGATAAGTGTGTGTCACAGTGACTGGTTGTTCCACCATTTGCTTGATTTGCATATTAGCCTTTTATTATACAGGACTAGAGCATGAAATTCATGTGCAGGAATAGTCCCTAGGCCTGGCCTGTGATCAGGGCCATCCTCCCCAGCTGCCTGCAGCCAGTTCCTCCCCCTTCCACCCCACCACCCCTCCCGTTGCCACCCATTCCCAGTTCCCCACTCGCCATTGAGTGGTTGGTGCCTGAAGGCCGGGGGAAGAGACCAAGAGGTGGTCAGTGCACCTCATAGTGACTGGTCCAGCATCATTCTGGTTGTTCTGCTGTTAGAGTCAATTTGCATATTACCCTTTTATTATATAGGATAAAGTCCTGGTGTATGGGTGGGGGCCAGCTGGCCTGCCCTGAAGGAGGTTCCGGATTGGGGTGAGATATCCTTGCTGGGAGGCAGGGTGGGCCAGGGTGAGGAGCCATAGGGTTTGCAGGCTGGCCACTTCCCCAATCAGGGTGGGGGGTCCTTATTGGGGGGGTGGGCTCAGCCTGGGCTTGGGGCTGCACAGGGTTTGCAGGCCAGCCACACCCCTGATTGGGGTGGGGGTCCCCCCCTGGGGGGTGAGGCTGACCTGGGCGAGGGGCCATGGGCAGTTTTCAGGCTGGCCACACCCCCCGCTTTGACAGGAAGGATGTCTGGAATGATATCCGGAAGATGTCTGGTCTATTTGGTCTAATTAGCATATTACTCTTTTATTAGTATAGATACTTTCCTCATCTGAGAATTCCAAATCATTTAACTATGTTCCCACAGCTGTATAAGTAGTAGCTCTTGGTCTTTTTGAGTATGGACTCTGGAGAATTTTATTAATTCTCTAGAATTAATCTTTTAAAAAAATGAACATAAATCTTTCCTTACTTCCTTTCTCTTTCCTAATCTCTCTCCCTTCCCTTTTTGCACCCTATCTTCCATCTTAGTTCAGTAAAATCTTTAGTATTAGAGACCCAGATGAAGAAGTTGTATATGGTATCGCTGGGGGCTGCCACAGATCCACATAAGGAAATTATGCAAGTATGGGCAGTGGCTTCTCAGAGGCAGGTAGAGGACCCACACAAGGAATATGTGTTAAGTGGGGTGGAAGAAGATAGAGCAGATAGGTACATATATTGAGCATAATGGGATTTAAGCTTGTCTTTATTGAAGAAGGGATTTATAAACCAACCTAGTTGTATTGGATTGGAATCAGAGATATCAGAATGAACTGTGTTTTTAAAATATATGCACAGCTCTGGCTGGGTTGCTCAGTAGGTAGGAGTGTTATCCTGTACACCAAAAGGTTGCGTGTTTGAATACCAGTCAGGGAACATGACGAGGTTACAAGTTCAATCCCCAGTCAGGTTGTGTATGCTGGGCAACCAGTTGACGTTGACTTCTCTCTCCCTTTCTCTTTCTCAAAAAAAAAAAAAATCAATTTAAAAATATATCTTCAGGCAAGGATTAAAATATACAATGTTTGTACATCTCTGCGTGTATATACATACATATATTCCTAGGCCTGTCCATTGAGAAGGCCTGGGAGCAGCAACGCCTCAATAATAATGGAGCACCTAGTGCTTAGATCTTGATTTCTAAGAGCCATTGTCTAGTAATTGGTGTAAGAGCTCATTGAAGGGATGGCCAAGTCCGTGGCTGGGATAGGGACAGTACATGATGAGCCTGAAACACCTGTTGTTCCAGAAAGTTACAAAGTGCTCAAACGGTCCTGGCTGGGTAGCTCAGGTGGCTAGAGTGTCGTCCAGATATGCCAAGGTTACAGGTTTGATCCCTGGTCTGGTCACATACAAGAAAAGCAATGAAAGTATAAGTGGAACAATAAATTGATGTTTCTCTTTCAAGAGAAGGGAATGGATGTGCTCTCTCTAAAAATCAATTGATCAATCAACCAGTGAAAGTTTAAATATACTTCTCAAACAATGATGGGGATATGTAAAAGCCACAGAAGTTAGTTTGAAGGGGTTCACACTGGCCACATCAGCCTCTCTTGATAGAAATATTTCCTACCACCCATGAAGTCATTTCACCATGGAAAAAACAAACCTACCTCTGGTCATGACTCTTGATTCAATTTCCAATTTATAGAAATTACCAAGTATATACAGTAGTCCCCATTATCCACAGAGGATATGTTCCAAGATCCCCTGTGGAGGTCTGAAACTATGCATAGTACCAAATCTTATATACTCTATGCTTTTTCCTGTTTAGGCATACCTGTAATAAACTTTACTTTATAAATTAGGCAAAGTAAGAAATTAACAACAATAATCTAATCTAATAAAAGTGTAATGTGCAAATTGGTGTCACTCTGCTATACCTAAGCCACACCCACCAGCCAATCATCACGCCTACCAACCAATCAGAGCAATTACGCAAATTAACCCAGCCAAGATGGTGGCTGACAGTCACAGAGCTGGAACAAGCAGGAGGCTTGCCCTGGCTATGGAGGAAGCTAAGGTTCCTGTAAGCCTAGGCCGACTGTGGCCTCAGCTCAAGGCAACAAAGTTTCAATTATAGAAGATAAATAAACCCGAGATACCTGCTTCCAGCCTTGGGCTCAAGGAAGTGCTGGGAGACTGGGTTGTCAGGGGCAACCCGACCTGGGCTCCGATTAAAGCAACAAAGTTTCAACTTTAGAAGTTAAATAAATCCCAGATACCAGCTTCCAGCCAGCCTCGCTGCAAACAGCCTTCAGCCACTCACCCAGGCTGGCCAGGCACCCCAGCAGGACCCCCACCATGATCCGGGACACCCTTCAGGGCAAACCAGCTGGCCCACACCCATGGACCAGGCCTCTATCCTATATAATAAAAGGGTAATATGCAAATTGACCCTAACAGCAGAACCACTGGGAATGACTGGTCACTATGACACACACTGACCACCAGAGGGCAGATGTTCAATGCAGGAGCTTCCCCTGGTGGTCAGTGCACTCCCACAGGTGGAGCTCTGCTCAGCCACAAGCCAGGCTGCCAGCTGCCAGCACAGCAGTGGTGGTGGGAGCCTCTTCCACCTCCTTAGCAGAGCTAAGGATGTCCAACTGCAGCTTAGGCCTGCTCCCTGCTGGTAAGTGGACATCCCCCAAGGGCCCCCGGGCTGCCAGAGGGATATCTGGCTGCCAGCTTAGGCCTGATTCCCCGGGGAGCAGGCCTAAGACAGCAAGTGGACATCTTCCAAGGGGTCCCAGATTGCTAGAGGGCACAGGCCAGGCTGAGGGACACCCTCCCCTCCCCTGAGTGCACAAATTTTTGTGCACTAGGCCTCTAGTTAATAATAAAAGAGAACAAGATGGCTGCTGGAAGACAAGAGGCACATACAGTGTGGATACACTGGACAAAGGAATGATTCACACCCCAGGGAGGATGGAGCATGTCATTGCATGCAATGACATACAATGTAAAACTTATAAATTGCTTAGTTTTGAAATTTTTCATTTAATATTTTTGGACCAGGGTTGACCATGGGTAACTGAAACCATGGAAAGCAAAAACTTGCATAAGGGGGAGGGGACTTCTGTACTGAGAGGTGTTACATCACCACAGAGATGTGATCAGTAATATCCAGGTTGTCGGAAAATAAGAGCAAATGACCTCATTTCTTCAACAAAAATTTGAATGGCAGAAAAAAGAAAAGAAATGAAGAGAGACTTAAGATACATACTCATTAATCACAATATTTACACATTTTTGGGGTCTTGATTAAAACAAGCAAACTGACTGTGGCCGGTTTTGCTCAGTAGTTAAAGCATTGGCCTGTGGACCAAAGGGTCCTGGGTTCGATTCCCAGTCAAGGACACTTACTTCCATTGTGGGTTCAATCTGCAGCCCTTTTGGGGAGTGTGCAGGAGGCAACCGATCGATCTGTCAATGTTTCTCCCCCCCCCCCCCCGCCACTTCCTTCCTTTCCACTCCGACTGAAAATCAATGGGAAAAATATCCTCAGGTGAGGATTGACACAAACAACAAACTATAAAAAAAAGTATGAAACAAACAAGGAGATATGAACACCAACTTGGGTATATGTTGCTATTAGGAGTTATTACTATGTATAATTGCTTTTTAATTGAATTTGGGTGACTTGATTAACAAAATTATGCAGGTTTCAGGTGTTTGGTAACTGTTTATGATAATGAATAACATTGCTAATATTTGTATAGTAATCCTTATCATTTAAAGATACTGAAATATTTATAGCTGAAATGATACAGATTAAATGCAACCCCTTTGGAATTTTTTTAGACTATTTAAGGTGGGGAAGAAAATTAATGTATGCGTGAATAAGATTAGCTGTGAGCTGGTAATCGTTGAAGATGGGTGTTTTTTCTTTTTCTTCTTATTCAATCTATTTTGTACAAGGACAAGTGTGGATGGAAGCCCTGCCTGGTCCCTTGTGCCAAGCCATCTGCTTTTGAAGGTAGTGATGTCAGCAGGAAGAAGAAACTTAAAAAAAAGAAGAAGAAGAAGAAGAAGATTGCCTTAGACTCAACCTGTGGGTCCAGACCCCTTTGGCAGTCGAACAACCCTTTCACAGGGGTCGCCTAAGACCACCCTGCATATCAGATGTTTACATTACGATTCATAACAGTAGCAACATTACAGTTATGACGTAGCAACACAAGGTTGAGAACCACTGCCTTAGAGGGATCATCCTTTAACATTTTTCATAAGGTGACTATCATGGGGCTGGCATTCAAGAGCTGGTAGACCACCTCTTGTCTGATTTGGATAACTGCAATGGAGGCAGTTGCAGAAGCCAGCTGAGACCCCAGGAGAGCGAACAGTACCTGTGGCATTTCTCCAAGCAGCAGAGCAGAAGGGGACCTGGTTCACACAAGCGCGTGACCACTAGGAGGTGCATTACACCCACTGTAGCCTTAGTGGTAGGCGGGGCTAAAAGGCATTTCCAGTTCCAGTAAGTGCTTTGGATGAGATTCAAAGCATCCACCTTGCAATTATACTCAAGCCTGCCGGCCCCTAAGGTGGAGATAGCCTCGGGAAACACAGGCGAACACGTGCACGCAATACCACCCTGCCCCAAAGCACTCATAAATTCTTGCTACCCCGGGATGCTGGCTAATATCTCACAGGTGGCTGTCCACTGATCCCAGCCAGCTGTGTGAACCTGTATATTCCCAACCTAAACCCATGCTTCTTAGGTCACTGAACATTAGCAGCCAGGCTTTCAATAGGTGCATTTCAAACTGTGATTGGCTTTGCCTCAGGTTGCTATTATTTCAGATGTATGGAAATCGCAGGTGTCAGTGATTGCACGTCAGCCTCATCGCAGTGCAGCGCACTCAGCGTCATTCTCAAAGGCTTGGCTTGCACCGAAGCTCAGCTGCGAGGCCTCCCACACATTCCCAGGCCGTGTGTGTACAGACAGCAGAGAACGCGGTTCTCAGACTTGCTGCATGGGGAGCCTGACTTCTCGGTTTCCTCCCTGGTGATTTCCCGACTTGGCTTCTGCAGGAAGCAGATCTGCTTTTCTCCCAGAGGAGGCCAAATGTCATAATAGAGGAAAAGGCTGCTAGCAACAAAGGGGCCCTGAATCAGAGCAGGGGAAAGGTTGGACCTAAGATCCTGAACAGATCATTTTACAGGAATGGAGAGAGAATAATGACGGTTTTTCTAAAGCTGATTCATTCACTCCAGACAGTTCTTGTCCTGGTGCCTCTGCATTCCTTCCTGGGTTCTGTGCCCCGCCCCCGTACATCCCCTTCATTGCTAGTTCTGGAAATTAGTGAGTGATAGGTTAGCATGGTGCTCATCCCAGGGTGTCACCTAGCAACACGATGTTCATAAATAGCCACAATCATCTCTTCTCCAAAAATGGCTAAAACTTCTTTTAAAGACATCAGGAAAAAAGCTTAGCAATCTCAGTGCTAGTGTGAAATATTCCCATGTCTATTCCCAGCCTTCCTCTTCCCCTCTCAATGTGACCTCCCAGCATGTTTATTGTTTGTACTCTGCCTTTTTTAAAATGCACATTTCCTTCTACAGGGTCACATCACAGCTGTTCCTGTAGAAGTCTCCCAGTAGTTTTGTGAACTCCGTTCAGCCCAAAAACAACTCAAAAGCCAAAAACATTCCTACTTAATTCTCATCCCTTGCACTTTAGAAGAACTCAAGCTGAAAGTCCTAGAATACTAAGCCTGAGACAGAATCGCTAGGTAAGTTGGTACTAATCAGATAAAAGTCTTACACTGTTACTAAGTGTTCAAATATGCAAGAACCAAAAAAGGTGGCTTTAACTAGACCTATATCTAGCAAATCTTAACTCTTAAATCCAACACACAAATTTTGGGCACCTATTATATTTCAGATACTGTGCCAGGTAAGATACAATGATGAACGAGGTTATGCCACTGAAGGGCTCATCGTGTAGGGCAGCGGTTCTCAACCTGTGGGTCGCGACCCCTTTGGCGGTCAAACGGACCTTTCACAGGGGTCGCCTAAGACCATCCTGCATATCAGATATTTACATCACGATTCATAACAGTAGCAATATTACCGTTATGAAGTAGCAACAAACATAATTTTATGGTTGGATCACAATATGAGGAACTGTATTTAAAGGGCCAGAAGGTGGTGAACCAGTGGTGTAGTGAGAAATGTTAGGAAAACCTCACTGCAAGTGGACTAAACAGCATTTAGGAGAAGCCCCAGCCTTCTAATTCCGAAGCTGTTACAAATGGGGAGTCACAGCCCTAGCCGATTTGGCTCAGTGGATAGAGCGT
Organism: Murina feae; assembly: GCA_004026665.1. NCBI lineage: Eukaryota > Metazoa > Chordata > Mammalia > Chiroptera > Vespertilionidae > Murina > Murina feae. The sequence goes on from PVJC01031011.1 coordinate 18,329, forward strand.
CGGCCCGCGGACTGAAAGGTCCCAGGTTCAATTCCGGTCAAGGGCATGTACCGTGGTTGCGGGCACATCCCCAATGGGGGGTGTGCAGGAGGCAGCTGATCCATGTTTCTCGCTCATGGATGTTTCTGATTCTCTGTCCCTCTCCCTTCCTCTCTGTAAAAAAAATCAATAAAATATATTTTTTAAAAAATAAAATAAAATAAAAATAAAATAAAAAACAAATGGGGAGTCACAGATGAATGGCCTTCATGTAAAAGCCATGAAGACCAGCAAAATGTCAACATTTTATAATATAACCAGGCCTTACATTCTCTGATGAAGGGCACCTGACCGTAACTGCTCAGTGCGGCCACTGTTGTTGCTTGTGTCCACAGGTAAGAAATCTTTAAACCAAGTGATTTCTGGGCCCCGGTTCCCACTGGCTGCACAAAGAACATGCTGGTGCCATGTGCTTTGTATAAACAGGAGTCCTATTTGGGCCATGCTAAAGCTGCAGCACAGAAAGGTGACCCTAGGCCTCAAGGGGCAAAGGGAGGAAGGGTGGTCTTACCGGAAGCCAGCGAGAATAACTGTGGCCATGGGAAGGGCTGACCTCAGCCGAGGGAAATGGCTAAGCCTTAGTAAAGAGACAAAGAGGAAGACAAGGGGACACATACCCTGACCTCACTCTCCTCCTGCCTTTCCACCTATGGCCATTTTTTCCAACTGGGCAAATCCAACTGGAGGCCAGAGACAAGGCAGTCTGGTGATGTAGCATATCACAGTCCATCTCACAGGGCACAGGGCAGGGGTAGAAATGGGGGGCAGGAGGAGAGAGGATCCACAGGGGAAAATAGAAAATATCCAGTACCTCATCCACATGGAGACTTTAAGAAGGCTTTTCTGATTGTGCAAGCCTGGGAGTCAAGGGAGAGGTCAAAATCAGAGATATAAATTTGGGAGCTCCTCAGTTAATAGATGGTAATTAAAGCCATGTTTCCGGATGAGATCACTCGGGAAGATAAAAGGGCTGAGGCCTGAGGCGCAATTTAGTCTGTTCGCAGAGGAGGAGCCAGCAGAGGGGCCTGAAAAGGAACTACCCCAGAGTTTAAGGAAAACGAGAACGTGGTATCCCCCAGAACTCCAAGAGGAACATTGCCAGAAAGAAGGAGGGGTTGGCCTGTCCTGAAAGAGGCCGAGAGGTCGAGGAGGAGTGTCTTTCTCTTAGACATACTGTATAAGGGGAAGAAATGCCGCGCACGAAAGAACCATCCCATTGAACAAGTAAGATTCAAGGGCACAACAAAAACCACTTTACTCACTTTCTCACAATTTCCTTTGTAATTCTGTAGAGTGGTTCATTTTGCCTCACCCACACAGATAAAATGCAGGCAAGGCCCCTGATTTTTTTTTTTTTTTTAATCACTCTCAGATAAAATTTCTGTAATTATTCATGGCTACCTGACTGTTCTCCCTTTTGGTTTTCAGAACTGGAAGGGTCCTTTGAGCTCAGGGACCAGTGGGTGGATGCCCTCTGTCCATGCAAGATCTCCAAGCAGACAGACCAACACGCAGAACCAACAACCCCAGGCAGCAGGGGAAGCAGGCGAGCCTTACCTGATCATCAGCACTCCCATCGCTTCTCGTGATGTTCACGTGGCACTGAGTTATCTGCAATACCAAGCATCAAATGATCATAGTGACCCTCCCGGTGGCTACTCTCACAAGGAAGGCAGATCTCTTAACTTGAGGTGTTCTGCACCCAGGGTATTTGTGCCTCAAGGGAGGGCTAGGGGAGGGGGCAGTGCTTAACACTAAGAATTTATTTTTTAAATATTTATCGAGCTCCTCCTCTGCTAGGAGCTAGGGATTCAAATGACGAACAAGAAGAAACATGGTCCCTGTTCACAGGAGATGCGGGTCCAGGAGAAGCTCTGGTTTCCTGCTTGCAGACTGGTCAGTGTGATGACAATCACTGATTCCTGGGCAAGGGAAGGGCAAGAGAGCACCGACGATGCAAGGGATGTTCTGTTCTGTATACCATCTCTCACCAGAATCTGCTTTCAGCCACTTCCTTCCGTTGCAGGCCACCGTTTGTACAAAACAATGACAAATTTTGTTAAGGAGATAGCAGGCTGCCAAATGCAGCGTTTCACTCTTCAATATGGGCAGGACTTCGCGTAAAACACATCAGCATGTTCCCATCCGGCACTCTATTTTATCCTCACCAACATCTCATCAGTCCCCCACTCACCCGTATTTAAAGATCGGCGTGTTCACAATCTTGATCGAATTGTGGTGTGTATTTCTGGGCACATCATCAAAAGCCTGCAGCTGCTAAATCCATTATGAAATCTTAGAATCTCAGAGGTTTAAGGGAACATTAGCTCTCAGTTACTTCCAAACCATTCATTTCTCGGAGGCCCAACGAGCTAGCTAAAGGCAGAGCCAGGATTACAGTCAAATGAAACAAGTACATATCCAATTAACGCTCCCAATCTCTGATAGTTCCTATATTACTTTCACAGAGGGTTTTAAAGAGCT
>PVJC01031012.1:0-21925 GCA_004026665.1 Murina feae
ATCACCTACTTGAGAGTTTTTGTGAAATTCTAAATGGAATGAATCATACCCACATAATAAATAAAAATAATTAAAATCTTCTTACTGGACTAACAAGAATAGGGTGAAAAAGCATCTTTAATTTTAGAAAAAAATTTCAAATTATGAGCCATTTGCTGAGCTTCTATTTCCCAGGAAATGATTCTTATCATGTGCAAAACTCTCAGAATGCAGATGACAATATCTTTTTCAAATCTGTAAAAAAAAAAACAAACACAAAAACACACACACAAAACTTCACATGGAGAGAAAAATCTCATTCCAGTGGCAATTAACCTTTTATGTAGGTAATCTCATCTACAAAGGAAAAACAGAATGCTAATTTCCAGGAAGAGGGTTTCACTTTATTTAAGAGTCAAATTTGTATGTCAGACAAAAGATTTTCCCTGAAATTTTCAATAGAACTTTAGCTCTCTCATAGGAAATTAATCCCATGTCATACTAAGTGATTCAATAGTTTTCTGTATCAAATAGCATTGATCAACTCTGAAATCTGCTCAGTAAAATATGATGTTTATATTAACATCCGAGCAACTGTGTTTATAAAAATAAGTTTATCCCATGGATATATTTCTGAAACACTGTAAACTGAAGAATGAATCTTCATGCTTCATTATTGCTGTTTAAGTGTTTGAGTGAGTAAGCGTATAATTTAAATTATAAATAATAACAAAGTGAAACATGTTTGAATTTATAATAGATTGGCCTGGAAAATACAGAGCTAAAAAATATAGGAAATTTTAATATTTTACTTTTGTCATTGAGAATATATGATACTACTCTGATTAAGTTTTTAAAAAGTCCAGGAATGTATTTAAATTCATCATTACTCATGGATAGCTGTATGAATAATACTATTTGAGTCATCAGGTAGTATCTGAGCATTTATTTCATCTTTTGGGATTCTACAGTAACTGGAAGAAGTTAAATACCAAGGTGTTTAAAGATGTGGTAAAGTGCGAATTGTCACACACTGCTGTGAAAAGGCAATTTTCACAACTTACACTGGAAAGCAATTTATCATTATTTGGTAAATTTACAACAGTCATTCTACTCTGAGATGTATGTCCTTCAGAAACTCTAGATACTTCTATATGAGTCCATATTCAAATAATATTTGTCATAGCATTTTCAATAGCAAATACTAAAATAAAATCATGTGATAGATAACAGCATCACAAGTGGAATCTGAAATTGCAGTTAAAATAAGTGAACTAGAGGTTGTAATATAAAAATGATTTTCAAAATATAATGCTGAGTTGAAAGCTGCATTACACTGATTAGAATAAAGCAGAAGAAAAACAGAAGATACCTTCCAGGGGTGTATTAATTGGAACACAATTTCCCCAAAGAAATATGAAATTTCAAAGCAATTGTCCATGAAAATTATAGAAAAATCATCCTTTCATATGGGTGTGGATTAAGACAAACTGATAGCATTTATCACTGAGATTAAGTTTTATTTAGATTGAACTGATTTTTAAAACCTGATAATATTATTGTGTTTGAGAATTGTTCATTTGAAAATGTAAATCTTACGTTTGGATGTATATTCCATTACTACCTATATATGTATTCCATTACTACTTTATCAGCACTTGGCGAGTACCAAAAAATGAACAAGTCATAGGATGTCTGGCAAAACTTTGTGATAAACATTTTAAGTGTTAGACCTTCAGAAGACTTGCAGTTTCTTTGAAGTGCCCTCTTAGAGCTTTCGGTTTTAACATTTTAGACACATTAGGCTTTTTTTAAAGCCAGGTACCAAGACAAAAAGATTCTGCTGAAGATGTGCTATCCAATCTGTCACAGGAGGCTTTGCTGCCATTTCTGAGAAATCTTTTGGGGTATGAACCTTCCTAGAATAGAAAAAGATTCACAACTAGATAACAACCTGCAATGAAATGTCGTTGTGACATTCCAGAATTACTTATAAGTCTCATTAGAAGTCATCTATGTTTTTACATGAATAGAAAGTATGGTAAATTTTAATGAAATTAAGAAGGCATGAGAAATAAAATACATTCATTATAGTGAATATTTTAAGGGTAGAAATATGAAAAATATGCTTTAGTTGCTTGAGCATGAACAGACTTTTGGCTTTGGAAGGAGATAATTAGTCTCTACATATTGGCAGCCATTGAATGAATATACGTGTGTGTGTGTGTGTGTGTGTGTGTTGTGTGTGTGTTGTGTGTAGCTAAAGAACCATATCCAACTTTAATAATCCATGGATATTTATCTGTCCTGAAAACTTCAAAATAAAATGCTTACAGATTAATCATTTATTTTTATAAATGATGTATGTATTTTATTTTTCATTTTGCATTCAATATTATTTTGTATTTGTTTCAAGTGTACGGCATAGTGGATAGTCAATCATATACTTTCCAAAGTGATCCCCCTCATATTTCAAGTACCCCCTAGCACCATACATAGTTATTACATTACTAGAGGCCCAGTGCACAAAATTCATGCATGGTGGTGGGGGGGCGGTATCCCTTAGCCCGGCCTGCACCCTCTCCAATCTGGGATATCTCTCATACAGTCTGGAACCGCTGGCTCCTAACCACTTGCCTGCCTGCCAGCCAGATTGCCCCTAAGTGCTTCTGCTTGCCAGCCTGATCGCCCCCTAACGACTCCCCTGTCAGCCTCATTGATGCCTAACTGCTCCCCTGCTGGCCTGATCGACCCCAACTTCCCTCCTCTGCCAGCCCGATTGCCCCCAACTGTCCTCCTCTGCCGGCCATCTTCTGACGGTCATCTTGTGATAACATCGTGCAAGGGTGTGACGTCACCTAGACTTTTATTATATAGGATTGATATATTCCCTATGTTGTACTTTATATCCCTGTGACTATTCTGTGACTAACAATTTTAGCTCTTAATCCCTTCACCTTTCTAGCTCTATTGCTCCATCAGCTTTGTATGGTAGCATGCATGACAGCTTGGCCACAGAGCCTAAAGATTGTACATAAAATGCTCACAAGTAGACTCATGAACCAGCAGCAAGTGGACCTCCTCACACTCTCTAATAATATAGAAAACCTAACTTTTCTAAAGGAGAAACTTTCAGCCTTGAAATGGAACCCAACAGTAACAACAACCACCAAAAATTAGCATGGGAAGAAACTCGTTAATAAGGACAGAATTCCTTAAATAGATGCTGAATCCATGGTATACACAGTTGATGTTTTAAATGCCCAGGTTAAGACATGGTATGAACTATGCCAAACACTCTGCAAAGGTGTTCCTCAATGGTAGAATTAGAATAATCTTTTAGAGAGGGGGCATGCTTTATATTTAAAGACTCTAACAATTCTATATAATAAAAGCATAATATGCAAATTGTCCCCTTGACTAAAGTTCTTCTGGGAGTTTGGCCAGGGGGTGGGCTGGCCTGGAAAAGGGAGGGAGGCCCTGGTGCTGGCAGGCAGTGGGAGGAAGGGAGGGAGGCCCTGGCCGGTAGCTGGCAGCCGCTAGAGACCCTACCAGTACATGAATGTCATGCATAGGAGCTCTAGTAATAGGAGTGATGACCAAAGTGATGGGAGAATTTTAGAATAGATGTGTGTTAAATAGGTCTGCCATATCATCAATATGACTTCACTGTAATATTTATCTGAATTGTGGATGTGAAAGAGAAGTGGATAAATCAGTTGAAATGAAAATAATGCCAACTATGAAAGTTGGCATAAGAGAACATAGTCTAAAAGGAAGTATCTCACCCATGGTAAAAAAGACTGTGAATATAAGAGCAATAACAGAAAGGTTGATACCATATAACATCAACCATTTACCAGTTTGATAAGAACCCAGACTATGTGGCTAGATTAATGCCCAAGTTTTAGTAGAATCCACAATAAAAATAGTAATACCTGTTGTATCCAACTTTAATTTTTATCTGCTTTGTGAACACATTGAATATGATTTATAGGTTAATAGGGGTTGCTAGTTTTCCATAAATTAAAGATAGATTTCAAGTGATTTTTTATATATCTCTAATAATCTAAAGATTAAAATTTATTCTAAATGTTAATAAAGCAGCCAATTTGATAGTGAAAGCTGATCAATTGAAAACACAGAATGTAGTTGGATTGAATCATTCCTGAAATCCAATTGATTATTTTTTTCCTTAATTTGTCATATAATTGTCTTAATTTGTCATATAATTGTCTGTACTTATAACCTTTGATTTTCATAAACAATATCTCAAGCTTTGAGATTGTTGAGAATCTTCTAAACAAAATCTAAACTTATAGACTTTTAAAAATTGTCTCATTTATATGGTCACTGATAGATTCAGAATCATCTTTTCCCTTTGGAATTATTGTTTTTTCCAATTATGTTTCATCATAATTTTCTATGAAATATTTTGATAAAAAACACTACTGCAAAATTTACTATACACAAAATCAATGTTAAATTATATCTTATCATGTATTAATTAGACTAAAATAAATGACTAGTTTGCAGTTTTTAAAAGTTATAATATGTAACATTACATCATGAGCAGTGATGACATAGTAAAAATAAAATAGTTTTTGACTTCATCTATATAATAAAAACCTTAGCGACCATTACCACGGAATGACCAGAACAACCGGTCACTATGATGTGCACTGACCACCAGGGGGCAGACGCTCAACGCAGAAGCTTCCCCCTGGTGGTCAGTGCACTCCCACAGCGGGAGCACCACTCAGCCAGAATCCAGGCTCATGGCTGGCAAGCACAGTGGCAGTGGCAGGAGCCTCTCCTGCCTCTGCGGCAGCAGACACAGCGGGCCAGGATGACCACGAGCAGATGACCACCTAGCCCTGATTAGATTTCTCTCTGGCTGCCTGCTGTTTGGTGCACTGCTACATCCCTGAGGGTTCCTGGATGGCAAGGGGGCACAAGTCAGATGGAGGGATACCCACCAAATGCACGAATTTCATGCACTGAGCCTCTAGCATGTAATATAAAAGACTACTGTAGAGACATTTGATTTTTAGCAAATAATTTTCTGTGATTCCCTGTAAAAAGCAAATTCCCACATGCTTGTTTTCCTTGTTTATTTATTTGTTCTATACCTCTGGACCACTTTAATCCTAAGACTGCTAATTAACTGTCAATATAACAAACTCTCTTCTCCTTGTAGTGAGATCACATGTGACAGCTGAAACCTCAAAGATAATAACCTAATATGCATTAAACTGCAATTGAAAAGGGAAAGTGGAATCAATGTCTAAAAGGTTGTGATTTTTTTATAAAATATTTACTACCAGGCAAAATATCAGAATATTGGAAACCAAGAATATCTGAACCAAGATTATAGTTGATAAATAATATTATGGTTAATAAGAATAACTAAAACAATAATTTGTATCCATAATTTCAATTTTTAAAAATCTGAATAATCTATCAACAAGGTTATAAATGATCAAATAAGTATAGAATTATTTGTTGTCTGTCAGCTATTTTAATATTTATTGTAATATTATTTTAATATTTAATCCCTTATTTTGTTCTATATAAAGGATGACTGTCATGATTTATTTATAATAACTTTAAAACTTGACATGTGAACAAAAGTATGTAATTATATAAAAACTAGAGACTCGGTGCACAAAAATTTGTGCACTTGGGGGGGTCCATCTGCCTGACCTGTGCCCTCTCACAGTCTTGGACCCCTCGAGGGATGTCCACCTGCTGGCTTAGGCCTGCTCCCGAGGTGATCAGGCCTAAGATGGCAGTCAGACATCCCTCTGGCAGCCCAGGAGCCCTCAGGGCATGTCCACTTACCAGCGGGAAGCAGGCCTAAGCTGTAGTCGGACATCCTTAGCACTGCTGAGGAGGCAGGAGAGGCTCTCACAACCACTGCTGTACTGGCAGCCTTCTGGTTTGTGGCTGAGCAGATCTCCCCGTGGGAGTGCCCTGACCACCAGGGGCAGCTTCTGTATTGAGCATCTGCCACCTGGTGGTCAGTGTGTGTCATAGTGGCCAGTCATTCCCAGTGGTTCTGCTGTTAGGGTCAATTTGCATATTACCCTTTTATTATATAGGATAGAGCCCTGGTACATGGGTGGGGCCGGCTGGCTTGCCCTGAAGTGTGTCCCGGATCAGGGTGGGGTTTCCGCTGGGGTGCCTGGCCAGACTGGGTAAGGGGCTGATGGCTGTTTGCAGGCTGGCCAAAGCTCCCATTGACCCAATGTCCCAGTTAGGCTGGCTGGAATCAGGTTTCTGGGGTTTATTTATCTTCTATAATTGAAATTTTATTGCCTTGAGCAGAGGCCTAGGCAGGCAACAAAGCCTCCTGTTTGCTTCAGCTCTGTGGCTTCTATAATTGAAACTTTGTTGCCTTGAGCGGCCTAGGCAGGGAGTTTTAACTCCATCGCTGGTGCAATGGAAGCCTCCTGTTTGCTCTAGCTCTGTGGCTGCTGGGCGCCATCTTTCCTGAGTTAATTTGCATGCAGCTGCTCTGATTGGCTGGTGGATGTGGCTTGGCTGGTAGGTGTGGCTTAGGTGTAATGGAGTGAGGGTTAATTTGCATATTACTCTTTTATTAGATTAAACTTTCCTTACCAATATAAAAACAATCCTCCCTCATTATGAATGAATACTATTACTATCTACCGATAAAGCAATATTACTATCTACTGATAAAGCAATATAAGGAAATACTAAATTTAGAAGTTAAATAATGAATTCCTTTTAGTGCTGAATTGGAGTTCTTGATATAAATCTAAGTATATAAGTCCACTGGCTGTTTAGGATAAATTGCTTAGCATTCAATATAATGTCTGGTCTAGAAATACTAATTTGGGTTTATGCTCACATAATCAGTAGAAAAACAAAAGGAATCATGGAATTACCTGCAGATGGTGTGTTAAAAAACAAGAGAAAAAGTTCAGAAATAAATTCCTAGGAAATAGCAATCCATTCTTTAGGGACAGGCTACATAAACAAAGCTAACAATGAAGCCAGCCATCAGATGTTGTGGCTTCTTTTCACTGATTCATAGTGTATTGCTTCTATTTTGAGGACCTAGTAATATCTATAGCTTTAGATACATCAGCTAACCACAGGCCTCTCCTCTAGGAGTAGCGAACTCTTTTTTGTCTCTTCGATCCTGAACTCCATCTACTTTATGTCCTACCTTCTCTTGAAAAATGCATGTTGTTATTTTACTCTCATACAAAAACTGAATTTGTGGTCAACACCAAAAAGTTAAATTGGCAACAATTATAAAATAGAGTACTTATTGCCTAATTTTATTACATGTGATAGTGAACTCATCTTGTTTTACTAAATGGGAATGGCTGAGACTGAGACTATTTTTCATGTAAGAAGAGAACATACATCCTTTGGAATTAAAATAGGCAGAAGAAACATAACAGAGTACCACATAGATTTCAGGGGTCAGAAAAAAATCAGTGAGGTCACCAGCTCAGAGACATATGGACATGGACCCCTTTTAGTTGCATAATTTGAGAGTAAAATACCTGTTTTCACTAGAGTTAGTGCACACTTTTCTAATGCAACATACACTACTTTTTTAATAGGTGGGAAAACATTATTGACCTAATACTGATTCAAATATATACATTAGAATTTCCAAAATATTTTATGAAGATCACTTAATTGGGCAAGCTCTATTGAAGAAATATATTTTTTAATTCATCCAAGAAAAAGTATCAAACTCATTCCTGTCCACTTGTCACTAAAGATAAAACATTTCAATTCATAACTTTCTTTACCATTCCTTTAGCCAAAACATGGCCACAGACAATTATAATATTAGTAGAGGCCTGGTGTATGAATTCGTGCATGGTTCAGGTCCAGCTGGCTTGCCCCAATCACGGGCAATTGGGCCGGGGCCGGATGGGGGGAGGGGCTGCAGGCAGTTGGCCAGCCAGACCCACCCCCTGGTCAAACACCTGGTGGAACTCCTGGTTGAGGAGATAATTTGAACATTAGCCTTTTATTATATAGGATTGTTATGTTTCTTGTATTTATAGAATGCTGAAAATGTGCATAGCAAATGTGAATATCTCTTTCTTAATTATAAGAGTACACATTTTAATAGAAGTTTATATCTAGAATGGGGTCCAGGTATCCTTTAGTAATGTACCTTGCTCACTTACTATTCCTCTCATTGTTGTTATCAATCATGCTGAAACTTTTGGTCTCATATGTAAATCTTGATTCTGTATGTAGGATAGTTGGATGCCTCACAGTATGATTATATTCAGGTTTTTTTCTATCAACATTTAGCAAATACTTGGTCTTTATAGAAACTCAGTTAATTCATATTACATTTACTGAACAAGTTTTTTGGGACACCAAAAATAAAGGACAGAAAATTATAATCATTTTTCCCATTCGCAACTGGATTCCAAGGACGAAATTGCAAGTCTGCATATAATAAGAATTGAAACTCAGATACAGAGTATGTTCAAAGACCATATTTTTAAAAAATATATATTTTATTGATTTTTTACTGAGAGGAAGGGAGAGGGATACAGAATTAGAAACATCGATGAGAGAGAAATATCAATCAGCTGCCTCCTGCACACCTCCTACTGGGGATGTGCCCGTAACCAAGGAATCAAACCTGGGACCTTTCGGTCTGCAGGCTGACGCTTTACCTACTGAGCCAAACCAGTTAGGGCAAGACCGTATTTTTTTAAAAAAGGTCTGCGGTAACAGAGTAAAATGTTAACCCAAGAATATCTTAGTTTGACTTGTGTCATTTTCTCAGTTCTTCCAGCCAATTATTTTTTTCTCCTTTTCATTTTTCTCACATAAAATAAATCAAAAAGGAGAATTCTTCAAAAATTTTCTTATTTGCTTTTCCTTTATTTAAACTTCTTTTCCCCTTGTCTTTCTGATTCTTTTTAACATCTAGCGAATTTGTATCATCTAATCTAATAAAAGAGCAATATGCAAATTAACCATCACTCTGAGATACCTAAGCCATGCCCACCAGCCAAACCATGCCCCAAGCCAATCATAGTGGCTATATGCAAATTAAGCCAGCCAAGATGGAGGCCGCCAGCCATGGAGCAAGAGCAAACAGGAGGTTTTCGTTGCAACTGCCTGCCTAAGCCAGCTGGGCCTCTGCTCAAGGCAACAATGTTTCAATTATAGAAGCCATGGAGCTGAAGCAATAGGAGGCTTTGTTGCCTGCCTAGTTCTCCGCTCAAGGCAACAAAGTTTCAATTATAGAAGATAAATAAAACCCAGAAACCTGATTCCAGCTAGCCTCGGTGGGACATTGGGTCAATGGGAGCTGTGGGCAGCCTAACAACCCAGGCTGGCCAGGCACGCCAGCAGGTGAACATCCCCCAGACTGCGAGAGGGCACAGGCCAGGCTGAGGGACCCCCCTGAGTGCACAAATTTTTGTGCACTGGGCCCCTAGTATACTTTATATCAGCACAAACACTGCTTACTAATGATGTTATTATTGCTTTTGATTTCCCTTACTCTTCACATATTAGCCTCAGAATAGAGGTAGAGACATGGAAATAAATCTTTTTAGGTCTCTATTTTTCCTTAACAGAAGTCATCATACCAGGTTAGTTACATGAGACCACTATACCATTGTGTTTTACATATATAAATAATGATTTATCACAAAAGCAGGAACAAAAATTAATTGTTTTTTAGAGAATCACATCATGTTTTTAAAATTATTTATTTCATGAATATACCTGTATACTTATTTCATTGAGGGTATAGAATCTATGTTAGTCATTCTGAAACTTGTTGAAGACTCTAATCATCTCTAGAGCTTTAAGTAGTGATGATCCCATGGTCTCACCAATTACTAATATTAGAAATTAAAAAGAGAATATAATTAGACTGTGTGAGCAATTAAAGCATAGTACAGGGACACGAAGGACAACTCCATGCTCATCAATTCAACAGATTGGATTAAATTGATCAATTATTCTAAAAATGACAAACTTACAGACATAGCTGAAGTGTAACAAATAACATTATTCCTATACTTATTAAAGAAACTGAATTGAGTTAAAATATTTTGGAGAACAAGTATATAGCCAGTGAAGGTTTAAATGATACATTCTGTAAAACTTAAAGAAGAAAGAGTACCAATTCAACAATAATCCTTTCCTAGAAAATAAAAAATAAAGTGTTTTGTTTGGTGAGTAAACTCCTACACCAAAACCACCCAAACACAATACAAAAGTAAAACAAAAGAAACAACAAAACAAAAACTCAAATAACAACAAAAAATAAAGCTATAATGAACACAGATGTAAGAATCCACAGCAAAATGTTAGCAAATCAAATCCAGCAATATATAAAAGAATAATAAACCATGACCAAGTGAGATTTATCTCAGGGGGGCAAGTCAGTTCAATATTTGAAAATCTATAATAAAATAGCCATATCCACAGTCTAAAACTACTACAAGGACATTATCATATCAATTAATATAGGAAAAGCATTTGACAAAACTCAACATCCATTGTGATAAACACCCTCATCAATCTCGGAATAACAGATTACTTCCTCAACATTTCAATGGCCATCTACACAAACTCATTTTATTCCATGTTTTTTCCTTTTTTTAGAGAGAGAGTAAGGGAGCGAGAGATAAATATCGCTGTGAGAACATTGACTGGTTGCCTCCCATACACATTTCAACCGAAAATGTAATCCATAACCTGGGCATGTGCCCTGACGGGCAATGGAGCCAGGACCCTTCGGCACATGAGAGCAAGCTCCACCCAACCAACAGACAGCTCAAACCAGTTGTAATATCAATTCCCTTCAAGAATTTTGTATTTATTTACAAACTGACTCTAAAATTTAAATATAAGCCAAAACCAGCAAGAATTTTGTATTTATTTACAAACTGACTCTAAAATTTAAATATAAGCCAAAGTAAGTAGAATAGAACAAAACAGTTTAAAATAACTATGTGATTAAGATTTATTCTATATGAATAAAGCCATTATGGTATTGGTAAAGAAGACAGATATGTAGATGAATGGAACAAATTGAAGGGAAAAAATATGCTACAAGAATATGACCAAATAATTTTTGACAAAAATGCGAAAGTATTTCAATAAAGAAAGAATAACTTTTTCAGAAAAGGGTGTTAGAGTAATTTGACATAAATATTAAAAAATAAACTTTAATCTGCACAATGTATTGAAAAATTATTTCAAAATGAATCATGCTGTAAATGTGTAAAGTAAAATAGTTTTTTTAGGATAGAATATAGTAAAAAGTCTTCAGAATTTTGCATAAAGAAGTATGCAAAACTATGAAGGAAAAAAGAAACTAATAAATTGAAATATATTTACATCATAAAACTTGTATTCTCCTAAAGACAATTATATGAAAAGCAATAAACAGATAATTTTTTGCCAAGAACGTATCTGACAAAGAATTGTATACAGATGAGGATAAAATATAAATAAATAAATAAATAAATAAATAAATAAATAAATATCCCAATGTAAATACAACTTAATATGGAATTAATTTTTCAAAAATAATTTCCTAACACATCCTGCTCTATTTGTTTCCTTAGATAAATTGTTTCTCTGCATTTAATAATAAGATACAAATTGCACAAAGAGGCTTAAATCCAATGAGTTAATCAGATGGGCTTATTAAAACATTAATATCAGGGCCTTAATAGAAAAATATGACTTCCCTAGCAAAAGTGGAAATTTTACCAGAGACTACCATGGGACTCAAACTGCAACTCTTCTCTGGGTCTCCAAACCACAGGCCTACCTTGCATATTTTGAACTTGCCAAGATCCCCAAGTGTGAGAGATAATTTCTTAAAATCAATGTGTCTCTCTCTTCAGCATCACTGTAGGCCAGGGCTGATGTGTGATATTCTACTATGAAATTAGGTTCCTTATTATTACTGGTAATGAGAGGATTTCAGAATAACTCAGACTAAGTGGCAACACTTAACTGCAACTGGTAGAATGGGTGGATGTGACGGACAGCAAGGCCAGGACTGAAACCCAGAGGATATAGCCTGTAAGGGCCTGTGACAATATTAAATAAGCTGAGGTGCCTCAGGAAGCAGGGAAAATGCAGATCCTATACAAACATTTCTGGACTTATGTCACCAGAAAGGATCAAGACCTCTACTAGTGTCAATTACGATCATTACAAAGCACTATCGTCTGTCCAATTTTCAGATAAAAACAATTTCTGAGATCTAGAGCTCATTGATATAACGGAGGGCCAGGTCCCCTTGGAGAAGGGCCCCATAATACCTTAGAAGCATATTCTATAGTGATCAATAACTTTCCTCTTCAAACTGACTGACAATCATTTTTCATAGTAAGTAAATACTCAGATCTTCCCAGGGCTGTTATATGCCAAGTTTCAGCTGATACTGAAGTGACATTACGGAATCCTAAAGCCACCATCTCTCCTCATCCCTTCACCCAAGTTTAGAGTGATAATTCTCTTTCCAGTCCAAGTCCATGTTATAGTTTTTCCAATAAATCTGTGGTGTTGGGTTATTTCTATGGTCTCTGAATGCATGATAAAGATGCATTACATAAGGAGATACCATACATAAGGAGATACCATACATAAGGAGTCCCAGAACTCTCTTGTGGTTTCAGAATCATCACAGTAGAAAAGGCTTGCTGGAATTCCATGGATTCCTCTATCACCACTCAACATAGTATACCCGCAGCAACACTCAGTAGAATGGCACAGTGTAGTACAAACTGCATAGACTTAAAAGATGTAGAAATGGTAGTCCTGTCATATCCCCTCTTAATTCAGTACTTCGGTTTCTGCAAAAGCATATCACAGTGGATGACAGTGGTCTATTCTAATCTTATTTTGAAATAATCCCAATCATTGATAATT
This sequence comes from Murina feae, assembly GCA_004026665.1. NCBI lineage: Eukaryota > Metazoa > Chordata > Mammalia > Chiroptera > Vespertilionidae > Murina > Murina feae. The sequence goes on from PVJC01031012.1 coordinate 12,910, forward strand.
TAATGAAAGCAGTATCTTTACTAAAACATATCATACAACCAACCTCAAGCACTTGGCAAAGGGTGCCAATGTGCATCACAACAGATAAGGGGTAACAGAAGGGGTATTAGAAGCAATTTATATTTCTTTAGGACAGAAGCAATACACACTCACTAACCAGCCTCAGAGCTATCACAACAAAGTATAAAGAAGGCTAGATCCTATGAATAATGTACACAGTATTATTTCTGTCTTTTATATTGACAATATCAAAATCAAGTATTGAATTTTGAGTCGGTCAAAGGAAGAGAGAAGCCTGTGCACACTTCAAACCATGTTTTGAATATATTGCAGCTCTAATATACATACACCACAGTATGTCCATTCTGAATGGCAGATTCTTCCTTTTACCTAACTCAAATTTATTATACTTCTTTTATGATAATCACTAAGACTTTGTTACTTTCGTCATATATAGGATGAGGCAAAAGTAGGTTTACAGTTGTGAGTATGAAAAACACAAAATTTATTCTTGTATTATTTATTAATTCTTGTATTATTTTCCATACGAACAACTGTAAACCTACTTTTGCTATACCGTGTAGATAACACTATTCTTTACTTTTATTTCTAGGTATTTTGTGTTTGGTGTTTTTGAACTGGAGAATTATTTCCATTACATTTTTTGGTTAATGTATAAACATATTTGCCTATATTTATATAATCTATGGATACTTGAATAACTTTGTTATTTTGGAAGGTTGATTTTCTTTGGTCTTATAGATAAATTATTATATATCTATATGTAGATATAATTTCAATCAAGGGAAAGTAACCTAATCCAATCTAATGTAAAATTTCAGGAAAGGGAGTTGAGCATTGTTCTCCTATGTTTCTAAGTAGATCATACTCCCATTAGGAATTATATTTACCCACGATTTTTTAGAGAGACACTTTTATAGGATGACTTTCTTAGCCTATTATTCCAAAATGACATATATGATACAAATAGTTTATTTAGAAATCATCACAGGAACACAGTGAGGGACTGGAAGAGTGAGCTAGTCATTCAAGAGTATGTGAATAAGTGAGTAAGCACACTGACAAATAAGGTTTTATCCTATTAGTGACCCTCCGAAAGACTTGCAGAAATCAATTCAGATTTATCTAACCTAGAGTCAAAAATGTTGTGGTATTTATCTCCTTTCCTTCATCATTTGAAGCTGTTTCTGGGATCATTAGTTCTCAGTCACTTACAAACTACACTTTCATGGATAGAGAATGCCCTTGGATGGAGGTACATACAGAGACTAGGGTTAGAAAACCATCAGTATCCTATCTAATAAAAGAGTAATATGCAAATTAACTATCACTTTGTGACAAAGATTATGGTGCCCATAGCAGCCTGGGCAGGACTCTGGCGGTGTCGCCCCAGCAACATGAGCCCAGCAGGCAAGTGTGGCCTGCAGGCAGCACCCAGTGACCCAGGAGCAGGCAAGCATGGCCCGCAGGCAGCACCCAGCAGGGCCTGCTTGGCCATCACCACTACAACCCAGGAACAGGGAAGTGCACCCGCAGACAGCACCCAGCAGGGCCTGCTTGCCCATCACTGTGGTGTGGAGCAGACAGGCCCTGCAGAGAGCAGAGAACCATGGGGAGCAGGCCTAAGCCGTCAGTAGGACATCCCCTGAGGGCTCCCAGATTGGAGAGGGTGCAGGTTGGGCTGAGGGACCCTCCAACCCCATGCACAAATTTCATGCACCGGGCCTCTAGTCTATATATATTGTATGTTGCTATATTTCACCTCATGCAATATTTAGATCTACTATCTTTATTTACTGATTCACTGATTCTTATAGCTAGTTGCAATTTTTAAAAAGTATATTTTTATTTATTTCAGAGAGGAAGGAAGAGAGATAGAAACATCAATGATGAGAGAGATTCATTGATCAGCTGCCTCCTGCACGCCCCACACTGGGGATTGAGCCCACAAGCCAGATGTGTGCCCTGACCATGAATGGAACCAGGTTTATAGATAGATGTTCAACCAGTGAGCCATACCAGCCCAGCATAGTTGCAGTTTTAAAAAGAGGAAATGAGGAGATAGTTAACCAGTTATAGTTTCCTGTACGCAGTTTATCTTGTGGCCATAATTCATGCATATCACCCATTTCTTCACCTCTCATTCTAGATTTCTACAACATCAGTCAGTACTTTTGTTAGTAAAAACAGCTTGCCCATTAATATAACCCTGACTATTATCTCCAAAGTAATTGTTTTATTGCCAGTATATGGTTCCTATAACTCTCTCTTCATGGTCATCTTCATATATGAAAGCATAGACAAACACATCACTAAATTTCCCAAGTTGTGGCCATATTCTTCTTTGTATTTATTTTACAGCAGTAACTTATTTCATTATGATAACTATAGTCAGGTACTCCTAGAAATATAAGAGCAACTTTCTGTGCCCTCAGATTATTTTTTCCACAAACAGCTCAAAGTGACTAGGCAATGAACATAGCATTAGGTATTAGGTTTAGTTGACCACTTGTTGTATCCCCAGGTAGAAAGACCCTTCCCCCAAAATTCATGACTCCCAAAAATCAAAAAGAATTTTAAAAACAGAGTCTAAAAAGTCAAGATATAACTTGCGCTGATGTGTAAATAGTGTGGAAGTTAATATTTCCATCCTTACAATAAGAAAATGCTAAGTAAACTGCAACAACTATTCAGAGACTCACCAGAGAATTGAGTCACAGGGTAAAGTGCTACCCCAAAAACTGGAGAGAGAGGCTGACACAGAGAATCGGAGAATAACAACTTACCTGCAACAGAAGTCACTGCTGGTGCCACACTTCAACTGCCTGGAAGACCTGCTAGCAGCTCAGCGTGGAGTATTTTGAGTTAAAAATCTCTGGGTAACCAGTCGTAGGTATCCCTCTGCACTTTCATGATTTTCCCCTGGAGAATCTCCACCAACTTCTCACTGTGAAAAACAGAGGAAAACCTTAATGGATTCTGCATATTGTCTTGATTACTGTAACTTTATGATAAGATTTGAAATTTGGTATTCTGAGTATTTAAATCTGTTTCTTATTTTTGAAAAATAGTTATTGCAGTTCAAGTTATTTTGTCTTTCCACATAAATATTAGAATCAGTCTGTCAATATATCCAAAATTACGGAAGCATGTGACTTAAATTCTGTTGGATCTAGAGATAAAATGGGGGAGATTAACATATTAGCAATATTGAATCTTTAAATTCACCAACAAAGCTTTTATCTCTATTTACCTAGGTGTTCTTTCATTTCTTTTGTATTTGCAATTTTCTTCTCCCCCTCAAGTGCGATCACGTAGTATTTGCCTTTCTCTTTCTGACTTATTTCACTTAGAATAATGTCCTCAAGGTCCATGCTTGTTGTAGCAAATGGCAGGATTTCTATTTTATGGTTAAATAATATTGATAGATAGATGACAGACAGAGATAGATAGATAGATAGATAGATAGATAGATAGATAGATAGGTAGATAGATAATTAAGATATATCACATCTTAATTCATCTGTGGATTTAATGTTTGTTCTATTCTATTTTTCTTGCAAGAGTACTGATAACACTTCTTCCAGATCTATAAAACTATGACCGAAAATGTCTACGAATACATTTTAATTGGTAATTGTTATCAAGATTGAAACATCGATGTGATTCATCAACCATGTAATCCATCAACTGGATTCAGTGAATGTTGTCTGTTATAGTAGGACACTATTTTCCTTTTGTTTATTTTTATATGTAACTAGTAGCCCATTGTGCGACATCGCACGCAGTAGGCTGCCCGCTGCTTCCGCAGGAGCCAGCAGGACCTGCAGCGTGCTGCCAGGAGCCAGCCTGTTCCAGGGAGCCACGTGGCCTCTGCAGGAGGAGGAAGCGAGGTGCCCACGGGAGCCAGGAGGGACCAGCGCGATTCTGCGGGAAGCGGAGGGACCCACGCTGCTTCCAGGGAGGCGGGCCTGCCGGCTCCTCTCCGGGTCTGCGCTTGGCCTCAGAGACTGTGGGCCAGCCCCCGTCACTGTCCCTGTCCTCTCTGGCCCCAGGGGTTTGGCCCAAGCCTGGTGTGGCGGCTCCTTCTCCCTCTCAGCTCCAGGCCTCCTCTGCAGCACAACCTCCTCTTGTCTGCTTGTGACCCGTTATGGTTTCCTGGCCTCATTTGCATATTTCCTAAGCTTCACTGATATTACTGTAACATCTTATGGTTTGTAAAATGGAAAACCTCCTCTTAAAATATTCCTATATAGTAGGAATATTCTCCTTTTTAGATGAAGAAATTGATGCTCAAGAAGAAAATAGATTTGACAAAGTTTACCAAGAAAATATGCACTGAAGTTTGTAAATAAACTACATCTCTAAAAACCATGCTTTTGTTCCATATTTACTGTATGCTCTATGTAATAGTGTATTGTAAACATAATAAAAATATAAGTTTTTATATATCAACATGTTTATAAAACTGATTAATATACAGTTAATTAATAAGACTCAGTGTAATGAGTCACTTTGGGATATACTGTTATTCATGGATGAGAAGCGATTTACTCTAGATATTAGAGCACCCCTTTCTATAACATGAATAGTGGTCTCAAGTATGATACATTTATATGAAGGTCTATCAATGTGAACTGCTTTATCATTGAAAAATGATGGGCTCTTTAGGAAATTAGTATTTAGAAAATAAAAATAGGACTTTAAAGACCTTGCTTTTTACTAGGAAAAATAAAGATTAAAGTAAACCATAATATTAAATTCTTGATTGCTGAATAAATTTATTACCACAAATAAAAAAGGGAATATATTTTTCTATAATGTTATTCTGAATGTTCTGCCATAGTGAAAATACATTACTGTGCTTAGATACCAATCCAAGCCTCAAGAAACGCACTTACCAGCTTCACATTTCACTGACTAGGGTTTTAGGTAGCTACTTTGAATCCTAGCAGGGTGTTTGGAGTTAAATGGCTTTATCTAGGCTTGAGAATTAACCAACAGCTGAGCACTTTACCTGCATTCTCATTCAATGTGATTTTAATGGACTAGCTCATGGTGGGAAAATGTCATCACAATTAAAACGAATCCTTCAGGCTTATGAATCCTTGTGGAGATGAACTCAAGGAGGATATCAACAGAGATTACAAAAAAAAAAATTTCAAACTTGAAATTATCTGAAATGTGTGGTAATAGGAATTTGAATTTTCTAGATGTTTGTTCAGTTTTGGCTTTTCATCATTTTTGTCCCTCATTCATACAAACAGGTTTCAATTGTGCTGAAGTTTCAGAATTAAAACAAACAAAACACCAGGATTGCATTTAGCCATTTGCATTATTTTTAGACAGTGTGGGGCATTCAGTACTCTGATTCTCAAATAGGTTTCTTTGGAAAAAGTTTCCTAAACGATATATTATCATATATTAGGGGCCCAGTGCACAAAATTTGTGCACTCGGGGTGGGGGGTAGGGGAGAGGTCCCTCAGCCTGGCCTGTGCCCTCTTGCAGTCTGGGACACCTCGGGGGGGATGTCCACCTGCTGGCATGCCTGGCCAGCCTGGGTTAGGGGCTGAGGACCATTTTCAGGCTGCCCACAGCCCTTTCAGGGTTCGTGCATTGGGGGGTGGGAGGACTGGTGAGTGCAGGCCTGGATGTTTCCCACTGGAGGGCCCACAATCACACACACCTGGTGGGCCCCCACTGCTGAGGGGACACACCTGGCGCAGAGCTGGGTGGCAAGCCAGGGGCGGATGCTGGTGCAGAATCCCTCGGTGGGGCCCTGCTGCTGAGTGAACCCGGGGTGGAGCTGGGCAGCAGACTGGCTTCGGATGCTCTGCGCTGCGCAGCAGACACTCCCGCACACTCTGTGGAGGGCCCCGGGGGGCAGACGAAGGCAGCGGGTCCTGGATGGGTGCTTCCGCACACCCCTGAGGAGGCCCCTCGGGTGGAGCCATGCAGTGGACCCAGGACAGGTGCTCCTGGATGCCCCACACAGGCCCCCAGGGGGTGGAGCCAGGCAGCGGACCCAGGACGGGTGCTCCTGGATGCCCCAAGGAGGCCCCAGGCCGGATCCCCCGCCACTGAGCTGACACACCTGGCACAGCTGAGCTGGATGCGGAGGCTCCCAGTGCAGAGCTGCCCTGCCAGCCTCCATCTTGGCTGGGTTAATTTGCATACAGCCGCTCTGAGTGGCTGGTGGGTGTGGCTTAGGCATCCCGAAAAAATTTCAATATTACGGTCAATTTCAATATTACGTTTTTATTAGTTTAGATACACACACACACACACACACACACACACTAGGGACCCGGTACACAAAATTTGTTCACTGGGGGGGGGGGGGGTTTCCCTCAGCCACGCCTGCCCCCTCTCACATACTGGTAGCCCTCAGGGGGTGTCCTACTGATGGCTTAGGCCTGCTCCCTGCTCCCCATGAGGAGCGGACCTAAGCTGCAGCCTGGCCTCCCTTTGTGGGAGGCAACCAGGCTAATCAGAGGAAGCCACCAGCCCCATTACTCTGTTGCTATAGCCACTGCCAGTCACCACAGCCACCAAGGTGTTTTCATTAACATGGACTCCAGTCCCTTCACCATGAAAAGATAACAACTTTCTTTAGGCATTTTCAAGATGTGTCTTTCATAGGATATGACATTTCTTTCTTTTTCTTTTTTTTTTTTATCCTCACCTGAGGATACATTCCATTGATTTTTAGAGACTGTGGAAGAGAAGGGAAAGACAGAGAGAAACATCAAAGTGACAATGCGGGCCTGAGCAGAAGACCCCCCAACCACTGCGATGGCCAGCTCTGCCCTCTCCCAGGCTGGGGGTCTCTGCCTGAGGCTGCAGGCCTAGGCAGAAGACCCACCAACCTCCAAGATGGCCGGCTCCACCCCTTCCCAGGCCAGGGGATCTCTGCCCCAGGCTGCAGGCCTGGGCAGAGACCACTGAACCCCCGCGATGTCTGGCTCTGCCTTTTCTCAGGCCAGTGGTCTCTGCCGGAGGCTGCAGGTCTGGGCAGGAGACCCCCCACCCCCCTCCTGCCCCATAATCACTGGCTCTGCCCCTTCCCAGGTTCCTGCGATTGATGGCTCTGCCCCTGGGCCCCCCTTGCCTCCCGCACCACCTGCCTGGCTAACAGGCCTGGGTACTTCAGTTGGGGCTTAGGCAGACTGGGCACTGCCATCTTAGTTGAGTTAATTTACATACTTGCTCCTGATTGGTTGGTGGGCATGGCTTGTGGGCATGGCTTGTGGGTGTCTTGGGGTGATAGTTAATTTGCATATTACTCTTTTATTAGATTATATATATACATACATATATTCTAATAAAAGAATAATATGCTAATTGCGTCACTACACTACAACCCAAGCAATGTCCGCCAGCCAATCAGAGTGACTATATGCAAATTAAGGCAACCAAGATGGCAACCTGCAGCCACAGAGCTAGAACAAACAGGAGGTTTCATTGCCCCGGCGATGGAGGAAGCTGCCTGACTAGGCAGGCTGTGGCCTCTGCTCAAATTTATTAGAGAAGATAAATAAACCCCAGATACCTGCTTCCAACCAGCCTCACTGGGAACTTGGGTTGTTGGGGGCCATGGCCAGCCTGCTAACAGCCATCAGCCCCTGACCCAGGCTGTCCAGGCACCTCAGCAGGGACCCCCACCCTGAAGGAACTGTGGCAAGCCTGCAAACACCCATCAGCCCCTCACCCAGGCTGGCCAGGCACCTCAGCAGGGACCCCCACCCTGAAGGAACTGTGGCAAGCCTGCAAACACCCATCAGCCCCTCACCCAGGCTGGCCAGGCACCCCAGTAGGACTTCCACCCTGATCCGGGACACCCTTCAGGGCAAATCCTAATTTCATTGACCTGGTTCTAGGATTCTCCATGTTATTACTCTTTAGCATTCCAAATTTATTTCCCATTTCTCCCCAAAATTGTCCTTTCATCATACCCAGATAAGTGTGTTCATTTCCCTACAAACACACCTTGGTAATTTCTCTCCCAGTTCTTCTTTTCCAAGTGCCATTTTCTCTATGATTTTTTTTTCTCTCTTTCTTATTTCATACTGACTCCTGGTCTCACTAGCAATTTTCAGTATTCTTTTCTCTGGGTGCAATCTATGGAGTTGTATTCAATTTTCATATGTGGAGCAATGTCTCCAATGAAACTGAAATATTATAGCCACAGTGATCAGTTGTGCATTTCAGAGTCATTCGCAGTTACAGAAAATAATTTAGTACCATAAAATCTTGCCTTCTGAAATAATGACTCACTAATGCCTTTTTGTCGCCCAGAGGTACCTTTTTTTCTAAATACAAGCTTCTAGTACCTACAGCATGACGGTCTCTAGCTAACTGATCATTCTGGTAAAGCAGTGCTGTATTTTAAATTGCTGTTTTAACAGATGGCTAAGATAAAGGGAGAATGGGAATAAAAGTTTCATGCGCAACAATTCCTTTTTCAACTACTTTGCATGCTAAACTTACCTTTCTAAGATTGTAGGCCCCAGGGCAAGAGCTTGTCTTCTTTATGCCTTTTGTGTGGCTACAACAAATGATAAATAATAATAAATCTCACATTACAGCAACACAGTGCATTTCTACTATTTCAATACAGGCTAGGTTTTTTTTCAATCTATATACCTGACTTTAGCCAAAATATTTTCCTATTAATTTTCTTTTCAGTTGACTCTGTTGTAATGAGCTATGTGGTGAAGTTAGATGGATTTTCTTTATTTAAAAAGGCCCTCATTTAATGAACTTTTAATTTGGAAAAAATATGGGAAAAACAACTTCCCTTTTATAATAGCATTAGGAGAATTCATTATAGAAAAATGCTTTGGTAGTAAACTAATAATTTTTTTCTTATTGACTCTTATTGATTCTTCATTTAATTTCAATTAGACATGATCCTGCAATACAATGTGTGATCCTTCTCATTTTTCTGCTTTTAAAAGAAATCTAGATCTTCCCCAATATATAACAACTAGGG
>PVJC01031013.1:0-20820 GCA_004026665.1 Murina feae
GTTTACTCTTGTTTGTCCCTTGATGGGGGATGGAACCTGCAACCTTGGCATATCAAGAGGATGCTCTAACAGAGCTACCTGATCAGGGCCCAAAGCTTCCAGTTTTGAGCCTACATATAGAATCAGAATCTCCATAAGGTACCTGGGAATTTTATGTTTAACAAGGGCCCCAGGTGGTTATATGATCAGGTAATTTTGGACAACATTGCCTAACAGAATATACATACAAATAATAAGTTTAATGAACTCGTAGAAATGAAAATGGAGAGTTCCTATTGATCTAGCAGAACGTGCTGGGAGCTTCCAGCCCTGCTCATGACAGTCTCAAACCTCGAGGAAGCAGAGAGCTAATGCACAGAAATGATTTATTGGCTGTCCAGTCATCCCTGCCTTTTTTTCAAATCGGCTTTGACACTCGTGACTCATTCTGTTTTTATTAGTGCAGATTTGCAATCCTCCTCTCCATGCCCCTTGCCCTGTACTTACGTACTTGTGGGTACCTTCAGAGGCCTCCCCTTCAAGATCTTCTGGAGCAGAGCCCGTGGACCTTAGACTCCAGGCACCGAGTTCCTCTTGCGAAGGTGGCTGCCCTGTCCATGGCACACCTATCTCTTATTTCTGTCTTTCTCTCCTGTTGTTCCCTTTGTCTCCAGGTCTTTCTCCCTTCTCTATTTCAGCCTGCAGGAACAGGGTGAAATTGGTAACCCCTCTGAACTTTCTCGATTGTACAATTGGATAATGACAGCACCCACTCCATGGGTTTAGTTACGGATTGAGCGAGGTAACAGGAAAACTTCCAATGCAGTGTGAGAGATTTTTTGAAGGAGTTAGTTATTTTATTTTGTTCCCCTTTTCTATCGATTTTGGCAGGGAGTCTTCGCATTAAGTTTCTGGCGTAGTGGAAAGAGGGAAATCTTTGTAGTCAGGCTGACCTGGCTTAGTGTCTGTCTTTCTGTGGACTGTTTGTAGGAACCCGGAGAAAATTACTTATTTTCCCTTTCTCCCCCGTTCCCTGAGCCTCAGTCCTCATGTGGACGTCCATTCAGGGTTATCGAGGGTCTTAGACTGAACGAAAGGTGCAGCACATACTATTTAAAGATTGTGCGGTTCTTTTAATGAAAATGCCCTTTGTCCGCTCCTCTAGAATAAGGAAGATGAGGGAGGGTCTGAAATTGAATGGGGAAAAAAACACACAAAAACTTCGGGCAGTAAAGTATGAACTTGGCATCTGTTGGGCCAAGAAGGGGTTCAGACTTGGTGTTTATTTGGCTTTTATCGTGATTGTTTTGGGAGGCTTTGGGGCAATGTGTGCCAAAAGTCTGGAGGGTGTATTTTATTATTTTAGTGGAGTTAAGGCTAGAAAGTGATTGGATTTCACCTGTCTTAGAGCTTTCAGACTTGTTTTTGGCAGTGACAGGAGGTAAGAAGTCCCCACCTCTTCTTATCTGATTGTTCCCCTCCCCTTCTTGTGTTTCCCCACCCCCTCCTTTAGATATTGTCCTCATCCTTCAAAATACGGCATCTACTCTTGTTTGTCTGAGTCACGAGAAAATCACCACCTGACTTATGATTAATTTGTAATTCAGCTCCATTCTTTTTATTATATTAATGAAAGTAATTATTGCTGTTTTTGTTAATCCTACTAATAATGGTAATTATCATTGATTGCGTTGCATGTTATCTGTAATAGACATATTATCAAATGTGCATCCCATTAGCCCTGAAACCATCAGTTAAAGCAGGTGGTGGTGTTACCATTTTGCAGTTTGAGAACTGAAGCTGAATGTTTTAATAATTAGTCATGTTTTAGCTGTCGAGTGGGGAAACTGTCAAGATTTGGTAACATTAGAAATGGGAAGTTAGAAATTTGAATAATGAAATTTTGTATAACCAGACAAAAACATATTCATATTTATATGTAAGTCCTTTGTATATTCATATACAAAGGAGATTTGAAGTGACTGGTAATAAAACGAGATGAAAAAAGTGATAATTTTTTTAAAAAAACCCACAATGGAGCTTGGCCAGTGTGGCCCGGTGGTTGAGCATCAACCCGTGAACCAGGGCACATGCCTAGGTTGTGGGATCGATACCTAGTGCGGGGGTGTGCAGGAGGCAGCTGATCAAATGATTTTCTCTCATCATTGATGTTTCTATCTCTCCCTCTATAATCCTCTCCGAAATCAATAAAAATACATTAAAAACACACACAAGAAACCACACAAATAAGTGAAAAAACTGAAAGAATGACTAAGATGAAACTAAGAGCATCATAGAAACTATCCTGGTTCTTCTTATTACTAATAGGTTTGTTTCCAGGCTTTCTAGCCACCAAAGCAAAGACTAGACTATAATCGGGAGGAACTGAGTGCACAGATAAGAACCTGATTGCTGTTCAGAAAAGGTAAACTCTTTCTAACACTGGGGCCTGAGAGAAATTTCTCATAGATTATCAAGGGTTGATGACATTCTGTAAATTATTTAAAAGCGTGTCCTATTGAATTCAGTTATAATTTCAAATAGACTTTTTATTTTAAAACAGTTTTAGAATTACAGAAAAAGTATGAACACAGTGCAAGAGAGTTTCTATATACTGGCTACGCAATTTCCCCTATTATTCACATCTTAAGTTAGCATGACACATTTGTCACAATTGATTAACAAATATTGTTATATTATCATTAAGTAAATTTCATACTTTATCCACATTTCTTTTGTTTTTTTTCCTAATGCCTTTATCTGTTCCAGGATTCTATCCAGGATACAATCTACATTTAGTCATGTCTCCTTACACTCTTCTTGACTGTGGCAATTTCTCAACTTTCTTTGTTTATGGTGACCATGACAGTTTGAGGAGTACTTGTCATGTATGTTGCAGCATGTCCCTCTGTGGTGATTGGGTTTAATGTTTTTCTCATGATAGGTAGTATGTTTTTTGGGAGGAAGACCATTCTCTGATGAAGATCATTCTCACGATCACATCAAGGGTCTATATTATTAGTATGTCTTGCTGATGTTGACCTTGATCATGTGGCTGAGATTCTGGTCAGGTCTCCATGTAAAGTTACTCCTCTTTCCCTTCTATAGCCTATTATTTGGAAGGAAGTCATTATGCATAGCCCACATTTAATGAATAGGGGATTCTGCTTCACCTCCATGGGGTCAGAGTATCCATACATTATTTTGAATTATTTTGTGTGGGAGAGTTGTCTATTCTCAACTCACTTATTTTTATTGCTTTGTACTAAAAGACCAGGTTCCTTTTGTACAAGAGACACTTGGGCAAGTTTTCTTTAGAAGTTGCATATTAGAATTTCTGAGATGTTTCTATGGCATATGGGAGAACAGGGCTAAATTTCCAGAATATGTTTTATTTTTTCTCATATTTCTTTATATGTTGTATTTATCTTCCCTTTCCTTTTTCTCCACTACAATATACAATTCTGTGCAAGTTGTTGGTAAATATTCTATCTTCTATGTTAAATATATTAATTGATGGTTTTAGAAAGTCTATCCCTTTTAAAATAGCAATTATTTTTCTGATTTGTGTGCTTCTGTATTTTTGGGTTTATAAGGGGTACTATTGTGTTGCTATTTTTTCCATGGTTATATGCAAAACTACCAGCTAAATGGGCAGATTATTACCCCAGGCCTATTGTCATTTTCCAAATCTAATCTCCAGGATTTCAAAAACTAGTATCATTATTTAGACTTGTGTGGGATTTTTTTTTTAGAATTTTTAAATTGTTAATTTGTACCACTTATTTTTTACTTAATATATTATTGTGTTTTTATATCAACAAATATTACCTGAAAATATATTTTTGATACTTGTATAATATTCAATCTTATGTCAGTATACATGCCAGTTTTGCCAGATTTTTAGGCTAAAGTTTGTATCTTATTTTAATTTCCATTTTTATTATTAAATGTAATTTTTCTTATATTCATTAACCACTTAGGTCTATTAGTATCAATTACTGATATGTCAGTTAGTAATATGTCACTTACCTATTTGTGTCCATTATTAATATTTATATTGCATTTAAGTGTTTCCTTAAATATTGGTGAGATCTCAATTTTTTTATTATTGTTTTAGTATTTCCCCCAGGTGTTTTGAAAAAATTTTAAATGTACAGAAAAGTTGAGAAAATGGTATATTGAGCACCATATCATTTATCTACATTCATCAATTATTAACATTTTGTTACATTTGTGCTCTCAAATATGCAAGCATGTGTTTATTTTGCTGAACCATTTGTAAATGAATTGCAGACATCACATACTTCCCTCTTAAATTCTGCAATGTGATCAATCACCAAAGAATATGACATTCTGCTATATAACCACAATGCCATTATCACATGTAGGACACTTAACATTAATACTCATTATTTAAACTTTCAACAGGTATTCTTAAGTGTTTAAAGTACTACTCACATTTCCTTGCCATTGGGGTCCTGAGACTGCATACAAAGCATATTAGCTAAATGAAGCATTGTTTTAGAAAATGTTCTTTAACTTCTAATATATGGAATTCCTCATATACTAGATGGATAATACAGCTCAGAAGGGAGGTTAAACCAGTATGTTGGGGTTTATGGGTACATTTAGGGCGTTCCTCCAAAATATACATACACTTTGAATAAATATGAAGTCAGTGTTTATTAAAATACATTTCATTTTCAAAATTGAGCTCTCAGCTTTAAAGTGTGTATTCATTCACTCTCTGTATAGGGCATGGGAGTCCAGATATGTCAACTAGATCTCAAGTCAAGTAGCTGAGTCAGCCACTGGAACGCAGACCCTGCTCAGGTGTGACGACCTGAAGCCAAGCACGTTGGTTGCACCTGGGAACAGAAAATGAAGGAGTAGGCTTGGTGTTCTAGGCATTAATTGTCTTTAACACAGTGATCCTTAACATGTGGCTTAATATATTCCAGAGTCTCAGTGATCAGATGAATTTCTCTTATCTCCTTGGAGAAAACCCAGTAAGGGGAAGGGGTGCAAGTCATGTTTCTTCTGAGTGGTGAGAGCAGATGAGTGCAGTCTGATCCTCCACGAGCTGAGGTATTAGTAAGGAAGGGAGAAGGGCGGTGATACTTTCACTGAAACATCTGCCTCTGATGACATGTCTTTCTCAGTTGCATACCTGGGATCAGATTTGATTTAAAAAACAACAACAGCCCTATTGAGATACTAGAGGCCCGGTTCACAAAATTTGTGCACTCAAGGGGGGTGGTCCCTCAGCCCAGCCTGTACCCTCTTGCAGTCTGGGAGCCCTGCAGTCAATGACCCCGCAAAGGCCCACCCGCTGTAGCCCAGGCCTCCCTCTGCAGGGCAGTCGATCGTGGAGCCCAACGATCAATAGTCCCAAAGAGGTAGGCCTCACTCACCTGGCAGGGGTGCTGAGATTGATTGCCCCTGCAGAGGGAGGCCCAGGCTACCTGGCTAGCAGTGCTGTAGTAGGTGGGCAGGCCTTCCCTCTGCAGGGCAATCAATCATGGAATCCCTGCCTCCCTCCGCCATCAATTGCCCCTCCTCCCCTTCCCACCCTGTGGTGGCCTGGGCCTCCCTCTGCCAGGCAATCATGAGGTGATGGCAGGGGTTGGGGGACCCTGACCAGTTGCATCACACACGCCTTGGTTGGCCTAGTGCCAGTGCATGTCAGCATGGTCCTCCATTTGCTGTTTGGCCATTGGTCTATTTGCATATTATGCTTTTATTATTATAGATATTTCACATATTCTGTAATGCACCCATTAAAGTATACAGTTTAATGATTTTGATATGTGTTATATTATTACTTTTTATAAATTATAGTAAAATATATATATAGCATAAAATTTACCATTTTAACTATTGTTTAGTGTACAGTTCAGGGACGTTAATTACATTCATGGTGTTGAACAACTATTACTACTCTCTCTTTCCAAAACTTATTCTTCACCTAAAACAGAAACTCTGTAACCGTTATGTAATCCTTCCCTATGCCTCCCTTCTCCCAGTGCCTGTTAGCCTCTAACCTACTTCCTACTACCATGAATTGTACAATTTATTCTAGACACCTCATATAAATAGAGTAATATTTGTCCTTTTGTGTCTGGTTTATTGGACTTGGAATAATATTTTCAAGATTCATCTGTGTTGTATGTGTCAATATTGCCATCCTTTATGAGTGAGTAATATTCTATTGTATTCAGATACTGTATTTTACTTTCCCATTCTTCTGTTGATGGACCCACAATGGGTACTTGGGTTATTTCTTCTGTTTGATTGTTGTGAATAATGGTACAGTGAACACTGATCTATAAGTATCTCTTTTAATCACCTCTGCTTGCAGTCCTTTTAGATCTCTGTCTAGGAGTGGAATTGCTGGGTCTTATGGCAAATCTACATTTAGCTTTCTGAGGAACCACCAGCTTGTCCACAGAGGTTGCCCAATTCTGCATTCCCACCAGCAGTGTGTGAAGGCTCCATTTTCTCCACACGTATTTTTCCCTCTTAAAAAAGTTACAGTGATCCTTGTTGTTGTAAAGTACATTGTCATTGTGGTGTAAGACTTGATATTTTAATGTCAGAAGTCTATTGAATGAAACTAAAATTGATCAAATGTAGATCATTGTAGAGGTAACAGGTAGTGGGGATCAGTGGGAATCAAAGAGTTCTGGGGGGTGGGATGGGAAACCCATTATTCCCAATATGATTATGTTGAAGTTACTTGATTTGCATTGTTTTACGGTTGTACTGAGGGATAATTTCTCAGAACAATGAAATAAAACAGTTCTAGGAAGAATGATATAGTTATTCTCCCACATCTGCTTATTTTTTTAGTGTATTGAATAGTGCTGAGAAGTGGCTTATAAATATTAGATTTTCTTTACCCTTGTTTTTGGAAAAAAGAATACTTTTAATCTCTGTAGAAGAAATATGGTCCTTGTCTCTTCACTGATGAATCATAGAAGTAATAGAAAATGCAAAATAATAGAAGCTTAAACATATAAGGGTTCATTCTCTTCTGTAAATAAATCCAGTTATATGGCGTCTTGGGCAACTCTGATAGTCTATGACATCATCAAGGACATTAGCTCTTTTGACATTTTTATGTCACCATCTAAAGCCCTGACTTCTGTTCTCAAGGTCACCTCATATTCCAGGATGGTTGCTGGAATGCTTATCAAGTCCACATTTCATGTTGCTGGAAGAAGGAAAGTGGGGAAGTACAAAAAAATGATATACCATACATCTGAGTCAGCCTTCTTTTAAAAACCTTAGAGGATCTGCATAATACTCCTGCTTGTATATTATTGGCCAACACTTAGGTTTGTGTTCCTCCCTCACTGGAATGGAGACGGGGTAAAATATGCTTTTAGCTGAATATGGTGCCACCTGAATACAGAGGGTTTTTCTTACTGCTAAAGAAGAAAGGGATAATTAATTAATATTGGGCAGGAAAAAAGACAAGTTTTAAGTAAAATTACATTGATCAATATCCCAGAAACTAATTTATAATCTTTCTATGATAGTGACAAGGAGGAGGGGGAGCTGGTGAAGGACAAAATAGTTTTAAGTAACTGTACTTCACAAATTCCATCATTCATTCGCTCGTTTGCTTATTCCTTGCATATATATTAATGGAGCACCTAAGAGATAAACTCTATCTAGTTTAGCAGGAGTTAGCTACACATTTATTTAATTATTCAAATCCATATAAGGGCTATTGCTAAACAGTTTTTAGCTCGAAGTATTGCGCTCCCACTTATCGGCTGGGTGAATTTGGGTAAGTCATTCTATTACTCTCAATCCCAGTTTCCTCTTGTGGTTAGAGGAGAAGGGCCAACCTCTCACTAGCTTCTGCTGCATAGTAGTGCACAAGACGTTCTACTTCCATTGATTTTGCCCTTCAGTGTTTAATTTTTAAAACTTGAGGTGAGTGAATCCACATGCAGTTAAACAGCTTGTGTGTGGGGTGAGGACGACATGCCATTTAGAAACCCGCTAACCTGATTGACAACCGTTGACCCTTGTTTGGGGGTTTTGTGTTGGCTTCCTGTGGATGTGTTCAGAGTTCAGGGAGTCATGGAGAGTGTCACCAAAGGTCTTGGAACTGTTGTAGGTGTGGAGAAAGGAGTAGGTGCCAGGAGATCGCAGACTGGTCATTATTCAAGAGTAAACGTCTGAGGAGGGCAGGAGAAAATGAAATCTTCTGGGCCAGCCCGGGGGAAGTAGGGGAGCGAGGTGTTAATGTCCTGGGTTCTCATCCATGCATCTCAGAAGCATCAGGATCAAGGCACAGATTCTGCATGACGAGGAGTCCTCCTGCTGCCCTACACTAATGCTTACCTCTCAGATCACCGGTGCTTCCTCCTCATCTGCTACATTGAGGCAAACTCTGAGAAAGGGGGACATTTCTTTCACTTTTCATGAATAAAGCAAGTCTGGATAAGGTTAAGAAGACTCCCACAGGACAAAGGGGTAAAAAATGTGTGACCTCAGTGGTTAAGATGTATACTCTTCATTAAGAAATACTGGTCTGAATTTGAACAATCTTCTATAAACTTTTAAAAAAAATCTCTACGCATACATCTAGACATACATTTTGTATGCCTGAAAGATACTAGTCAGTATGACTGTAATTTTCCATCTGAGCAGCAGTATAGCTTTTTCTTTACTTAACAGTTTTCTCTGAGACCTTGAATCATTTCTACAATTGAATCCCACTTGCTCTTTTAATATGGTAGAGCAGGATGATCTCTGAGTATGATTCCTCATTTACAAATAGCAGGATGATATTTCTGCTGAATATTTTTGAAATTGTAAAAGTGCCAAAAAAAAATGTTAGGGAGATCTCATCTTCAAGATACCAAAACTAAACCCCAGAAGGGTTTTACTCTAAGGGTGGAACTAATGGGTGGAATAGGCGTTAGATTTTAAAGAAGACATTCCCACATCATACATTGTTCAGAGGATCTTTCCCTGATCTGAGAAGGCCTCCCTCAGGATGGGCAGGGCATCTTGGTCTCTGTGGACTTTCAAATTAGTTTCCTGCATAGGGTTGGTGAAGACTTGGTGAACTTGGTGGGCTTTTTAAATATGTTATACCTGTGTGTTTCAGGATAGCCTCTAAATTTCAGTCAGTTTGGTTCAAGTATCAGCAGTCAGTCTTGGAACCCAAGGGGTAGGAGAGCTCAGAGCTCAGATAAGTGAGGTGGTGTAGTTTGAAACTTGGTCCAAACAGGTCACCCCTGGGCCCTGGGCACTCAGTTTCTTCATCTGTAGAATTTGGTGGTTGGATTAGGTGATCTATTTAGCCCCTTCTAGGACTAAAGTTTGAGTCTGTCAGATGTCATTGTGTTGACCAAAGTCTTTTTTTGGATTCTTTCTTAAAACTCATTCACTTGAAAAAGTATTGCTGAAGTCTAACATTAAAATTCAAACCTTTGCTATATAATTTAATGTTGAAATGCTATACCCATTTTTTTTCTCTTCTATTTAGTTTGTTGTTTTTTAAACATGCCTCTTTTTCATGCTTTCTCCATTTGCCTTTCTTCCTCTCTCTAAACTGTTGTCAAAGGCCTTTGAAAAGAATTCTTAAATGTTATTAAGAAATTGTAGCCAGGGAGCCCTTTGTTCCCGAGTCATTTAGAAGATTGCTTTTCCTTTTGTTAAATACAAAAAATTGTCAACCTATACCGTTAAAATGTGCCCCAAACCACACTCACCAATAAAAAGTGTCAGCTCTCCTCGTTGCCCAGACATTATTCTTTCCAAAAGCTGAGCGCTCTCCAGGCTTTCCGAACAGTCTCCGGCTCATTCATCCTCCTGGTTTCGTTACATTTTGAACCTCTCTGGGTCTATATGGGGTGGCATCCTGTCTTTTAAAAATTAATGAGTTCCAAATGCCATTCAAACTTATTTCCGCCCTTCACCTCCTGCTCCTCTCTCCAGCCCTGCCTGTTCGAGTCTTATGTTCTGTATAAATATTGAGCTGGAGATAGTTTCTAAAGAAGTGTTTGGACTTTTAATTAACACTGACAGCCTGTCTGCTTGGGATTTTGCTCTGCCGTCTCCATGGAAAAGTCAGGCAGGTCAGTATGGAGAGGGGAGGAGGCTGTGCAGTGGATATGTTCCTGGCGGCTGGCCCTAGAGACACTGAACTCTGAGCCAACCATGAAGTCATTTTGAATTTAAGGAGTCTTGCTAATCCAAGGCAATGTGTCTTAATTTGACAAAGTAAAGGCTGGCCGATAAGCAACCCTAACTACAAGTTCTGTGAATCCGGGGGTGTTTGTAAGTTTAGACTGTGCTAGAGAAATGTGGTGATGTGGGAATGGGCTCTTTCTCTTCTGTTTACTCTCTTTCCCATCCCATCCCCCTCTCCTCTGTTCTTCTCTCTCTCTCTCTCTCTCTCTCTCTCTCTCTCATACTTACTTTGGCCCAATTCAGCCCCGCAGTCTGGTCTGTGCAGTGGCTTGATGTGAAATTTGAGAAACATATGTAGTTTTCTATTTCAGGAAAATGATCTCAGGGATTGAATGTGGGTGTGTTTTTTTCTTTTTCTCTCTCTTTTTTTTTTTTTTTTTGTTCTTGTTGGCTGTTAAGCTCTGATCTTGCCCAGTGTGGTTTTTGATGATGGGAAAGAGGCTTCCAAGAGCTTTTTATCAGAATTTTATGTAATAAACCTGAAGGCTTGGTTTCTTCACTTGGCCCCCGCCCCTCCCCAACCCGCGACACAATGTCATCTATTCTGTCAGGAGTGGGAAGAAGTGCACATTGTTCCTGTTACAACCACTTCATTGCTGCTGGCATACACACACAAATGGCCACTGTGTTTGTCATTCACAAAAGCTATTTTAAATGTAGTTCAGTGGAGGGCCAGGGGTCTGCATACTGTTGCCTGTAAAGGAAAAGCCATCCCCTGGGGAGAAGCGTGCCTTTGTTTTGCCTTGGAAGGGCCAGTATTCTTCTTTGTTCTGGAGGTGAGTGCCAACCGTGGGCCCGGTGCCCTGCAAACGAGACGTCATTGATCCAGCCATGCCCAGGCTGTGTGGGGCCAGCATCGAGGTGGCCCGTTGCGAGAAGGGCTGAGCGGGGCTCAGGTGTGGGCCAGGGTGAGACTGGCTGCGAGCTGGGGAGGCAGGAGGTGGAGTCAGTATTTTCAGTTAGGTCTGCCCCACCCCATGTCTGCAGCCCTTGGGAACATCTCACTCACCTTGTAGGGAAAGGCTCCCTGACCTGTGGTTGTCCATAGGCATGAGCATCTTGAAGAGAGTGGCATGTCTGTGTTCATCTTTATATGTGCTTGCTAAATGCTTGAGAAAATGGTGCACAGATGGAGGTCTCTGTATCCCTTGCATATCCTGATGATACAGGGAAGGACCTGCCTATCCACCCTAGAGCAGGGTGTGTGCAGGGGAAGGAAGAAGGAGACACCACAGGAGAGGCCTATGCAGAGGGAAGGGAGCTGACATTCCTCGGCAGAACACGTTTTACCCTACTTGATCCTTGCAGTGTGTCATTGTTACAGATGGGGAAACTGAGACTCAGGAACGTTTTCATGATCACACCACAGACTTACTTAGGAGCAGAGGTTGGATGCGAATCTGGGTTTGCTGTGGCCTGTCTTCCTAACTGTGGAGAGCAGATGAAAAACCTAGTTTCCCTCTCACTGCACTCATTTCTACCTCCTTTTATTGTCCTGTAGGTGAACTGACCGTCTCCCTCAGGCCCAAAGATCTGGCATTTGTCCAGAAATAGTTTGGCAAAGACCCTTTCAGGCAGTGAAGCTTGTAGCCTCAGGACCCCTCACTTGCCCGGGCCCTGCTGTGCTGGTAGCTGTTGGGAGTGTAGAATGTTCTAGGTGGAGCAGGTTGCAATCAGGAAGCATTTCTATGGAGGCATTTCTGGTCTGAAAAAAAAAAAGGGAGCGGCTGAAGGATCTAAATCCCCCAAGCACTAGTTATTTGCTTTAACTTTTTTTCTTATTGTAGACATTTCCTATTGCACCTGATTTTGCATTCATAATTTTGTATTCCTTTTCTTAAAGCTTTCCCCACATAAAAGCTTCAAATCCTGGATTTTCCCTGCATAGTGGTGTGAGAACATCCTTCAGGGTACCATGCCAGCACTGTGACCTTGAACAAGTGACTTCCGTTTCTGCACTTCATTTTCCTCATTGGTACTTCTTGTATAAGCTTGTTATGGGCATCTAAAGAGTTCATGTGTATAGAGCTTGTCGTACAGTATGGTGAGGACTCAATAAATGGGGGTTTTAGTTGTTACTAGTAAGAGACTCAAGTAGATGGAGCTTAATACCCGTGTCTGCCATTAAAACATTGACCTTCTGGAGGGGATAGTGCCAGGACCACTTTAGACTTACATTAAAAAGCCCAGACTATCACTTTATGCCAGTTATGTCCTTACCATCTTTGACCATCATCCAAATGGCTTCAAATACACTTTATTACCTGGAAAACGTGATATTTTCAAAGATCCGGGACAAGAGCTATCTTCATCTGCTGTTCTTCATCACCTACCAACATTCCAGCCACATCAGACACCTCGCTGATCCCTGGGCGTTGTCATGTCTGCTTGCCTTTGCACATACTGCTCCCTCTCTCTAGAATACCCTTCAGGATCGCTGTTCTGCCTGCTGAACTGTTGCTCATCCTTCAGGATGCATCTTAAACATTGGACCCCCCAGGGCAGTTAGACACTCCCTCCTCATTGTTCCTGGGGTTCTTCTAGCAATTCTCTCCTCCAACTGGACTTATTTCTCAGCACATGTTTTTCTTCTACTAGCAGAAGTCTGGATGAAGATACCACCATTGATTCACCTTTGCATCCCTAGTGCAGAGAGCATGGTGCATACTGGGTGTTGAGAAATTTGGGGGGTTGATTGGAAACATTTTTCCTTTTCATACCCTTACATTTAAGAAGCCATAATAGTTTGTTCCAGAATCATGTTTGTCCCTTGGTTTATACTCCAGTTTAATAAATGCTTTTTAATGCCTGATTGATCCCTAATTTGAAATGACTTTGTAGCCTCTTCCCTTTGTTTCCCTGCTTTTAACCCTCTTATGTAAGCAGATAATGCACTGTAAACAATTCCAGTTGTGTCTTCCTTGCTAGACTGTAACTTTATGCATTCAGGACCTTGTATACATGGTCCACAGCTCTATCCAAAATTCTGGACACAGGGATTGGCACAGAATAGTAGTTAGAGAGGTAGAAGAAAGAGTAATAATAATAATAATAATAATAGTGTTTTAATACTTAATGTGTGCTGGCTCTATTGTGAGCATTTGAGATAGGCCAGTCCCTTCAGCCCTCCTAATACCCCTATGGTCTATAATTATCATGCATAGTTTGCAAATAAGAAAACTGAGATTCATAGAGGCCAAGGAACTTGTCTAAGGTCATACAGTTTAGCTGCAGAATTGGGATTTGAACCCAGACAGTTGGCTGCAGAATCCAGGCTTTTTACCACAATGGTATACTGCCCCTGGTTAGTGCTAATCAGCTCAGCATTTCTTTGTTAATTGATTTTTAAGGGAATCCAACAGAAACCTGTTTTTCTAAAGTAGAGCATTCACTTGTTAGGCCATTATTCATCCCACACTAGTGGTTTTCAAAGTGTGGTCCCCAGCGCTGGCTGGTGTGGCTCAGTTGTTTAGGTGTCTGCCAGTTCAATGCCCAGTCAGGGCACATGCACAGGTTGCTGGCTCGATCCCCCATAGGGGTCATGCAGGAGGCAGCCAATGTTTCACTGTCACATCGATGTTTCTCTCTCACTTTCTCTCCCTCTTCTTTCCTCTCTGTCTACATTCAGTTATTTTTTAAAAAATATGGTTCCCAGACCAGAAGCATGTATATCACCTAGAAATATAGTAGAAATACAAATTCTCTGGCCTCACCCGCCCCATCCACTGAATTAGAAACTCAGGGAGTGGGACCCAGTAATCTGTGTCTTAACAAATCTTTTATGAGTTTTTGATGTATGCTAATATTTGAGAACCACTTCCCAAGACTAAATGATTTTCTCTAGAATTTTGCCTCTTCTTTTGGCCTTACTTCTTCCTTCTTCTTCTTTTTTTTTAGTATAGAAAATACAGACATTTTAACTGCCCCCTCCCCCCAGGTTTACTGAGATATAATCTAATATAAAAAAAGAGTAATATGCAAATTGACCATTACCCAAGACACCTAAGCCACGCCCACCATCCAAGCCACGCCTTCCAGCCAACCAGAGTGGCTGTATGCAAATTAGCCCAGCCAAAATGGAGGCCGGCAGCCATGGGGCTAGAGCAAACCAGAGGCTTCTGTTGCAACTGCCTGCCTAGACTGGCTGAGCCTCTGCTCATGGCCACACCCACCAGCCAATCAGAGCGGCTATATGCAAATTAACCCAGCCAAGATGGAGGCTGGCAGGGCGGCTCTGCACTGGGAGCCTCCGTGGCCAGCATAGCTGTGCCAGGTGTGTCAGCTCAGTGTGGGGGGGTCCGGACTGGGGCCTCCTCAGGGCATCCAGGAGTGCCCGTCCTGGGTCCACTGCCTGGCTCCACCCCCTGGGGGCTTCCCCAGGGCATACAGGAGCTCAGGGGCCTCTGTGGGCAGTGCAGCAGCAGCCATCCTGGGTCTGCTGCCTGGCTCTGCCCCAGGGGCCTCCGTGGGGTGTCCAGGAATGCCTGTCCTGGGTCTGCTACCTGGCTCTGCCCTGGGGGCCTCCACAGGACGTGCGGGAGCGTCTGCTGCACAGTGCGGAGAATCCAAAGCCAGTCCGCTGCTGGCTCCACCCCGGGTGTGTTTGCTCAGCAGCAGGGCCCCACCGAGGGATCCTGCACCAGCGTCCGCCCCTGGCTCACCACCCAGCTCTGCGCCAGGTGTGTCCCCTCAGTGGTGGGGGCCCACCAGGCATGTGCAATCGTGGGCCCTCCGGTGGGAAACATCCAGGCCTGCACTCACCAGCTCTCCCATCCCCCAGTGCATGAACCCTGAAGGGGCTGTGGGCAGCCTGAAAATGGCCCTCAGCCACTCACCCAGGCTGGCCAGGCATGCCAGCAGGTGGACATCCCCCCCCCCCCAAGGTGTCCCAGACTGCAAGAGGGCACAGGCTGGGCTGAGGGACCCCCACCCCCCGAGTGCACAAATTTTTGTGTACCGGGCCCCTAGTTGATATATAACATTGTGTGTTTAAGGTGCAAATTGTGTTGATTTGATACCCTTACATATTGCAAAGTGATTACTACCATTGTAATCACTAACATTGTGTTAGCTAACACCTCCATCATGTCACATAATTGTCATTTCTTTTAAGATTTACTCTCTTAGCAGTTTTCAAGTGTATAATACAATATTGCTAACTATAATCACCATGTTATGCATTGGATCCCTAGAACTTATAACTGTATGTACCCTTTGACCATCATCTCCCTATTTACTCAACCTGCCAGTGCTTGGCAGTCACCATTGCACTCTCTCTATGAGTCTAGCTTTTCTGAATTCCTCATGTAAGTGAGAGATCGTACAATATTTGTCTTTCTCTGTCTGACTTATTTCATTTAACACAATGCCCTTGAGGTCCATCCATGTTGTTGCAAATGGCAAGATTTCCTTCTTTCTTGGGGCTGAATAATATTTCAGGGTGTGTGTGTGTAAAACATCTGTATCCATCCATCCACTGACGGACACTTAAACTTTTTCCACATCTTGGCGATTGTGAATAATGCTGCAATGAACGTGGGAGTGCAGGTTTCTCTTTGCGATCCTATTTTCATTTCCTTTGAATCTATACCCAGAAGCGGAATTGCTGGATCATGCGGTAGTTCTGCTTTTGATTTTTTTGAAGGAACCTCCATACTGTTTTCCATAGGGGCTGTACCAGTTTACCATTCCACTAACAATGCACAAGGGTCCCTTTTCTCCACACTCTTGCAAAGGGAACTTTTGCTCTCTCTTGTCTTTTCAGTGATACTTTGTGGCTTTTCTTAAAATGAGCCATACATTTTGGGTATTTCACCTGTGTCTTCCTGATTTCTGTGTTACGTGGGGGACTATGCTCTAGCCTCAGTGAAGGTTTTACTAAGCTTCCTGAGAGATTTCAAAATTTTGGGCGGGTCTGGAGCTTGATAATTTTTTTTTTTTTAGTTCTTATGGATTTCAGGATCCGGGACCTTAAAGATTACAATATCCCTGCCATCCAGTTCTGCTCTCTCAGATTCCCCTCAGTGGAGGGGGAAGAAGGGGCCCAGAAATGCAGGATAACAGAGAATGGGGAGGTAGCAGAACCAGCGAATGGGGAACCAGGTTTCCTGTCATCATACTTTCTAGAAATATCCTCACCCCTATAGACCCACTTACACACAGTAGAAAAAAGGACACTGGACTTTGCATTCAACTTGGAATCCTGGATCAGCTCTTTTATGTGTGTGATTTTAGGAGGATGACCTTGCTGAGAGGCACACTCCTTCATCTGTAAAATGGGGATAGTACTACCTGCATCGTGAAGATGCTGTGAGCATTTATTGAGGCACATAGGCATCTAAATCATGCAGGTTGTTTCTGTGTTGAGGGAAAGCCATAGAGCTTAATTTAGTCACTAGCATCTTCACCAGAGGGTATTCTAAGAAATGGATTGTAGGATTTTTAGAGCAACAGGGACTCCAGAGTCTTACAAAATTGTTGCTATTCTAAGGCCTGGAATTCTGGGAGGTCTAATTCCAGAAAATCAGGCACCGGATTGAACACTTTATATCTTAAGTCTCCACATTTTCAAAAAGGTATCTAAAAGTGATTTAACAATGTCAGGATTTAGACTTAACTTTTTTTACGAGTTCTAAGAGGCCAGTGCTGCAAGTCAAGACCTAAAGCCTGTAAAAATATTGATGCAACTGTCAGAGGTACATGGTATTTGACCTTCTATTAATAAAGACAAATTATTGCATTTCTGTGATATTTGAGTCTGTAAGAATTTCACTTAATTCCACTGGTATTCTGTTCCACAGCTACTGGGGCTTCGGGGACAAGGGACACGGGGTTGTGTTTCTGATTTATGAGGTGGAATATTAGTGTGATTTACTCAACCAAAAGTCACAGATGGTTCAGATAACAGCACAGTGAAACCTCCAGACTGATACCAGCCACAACGCAAGTATTTGGTGGCATAGCAACAAGTTTTACCAGAAGTTATCCACAGAATAGCATGCTTATTTTTTGGGGGGACAAGTAGGTAAGTGCAAATAAATAGAGGTCAAGGCAGATACTGAGCAGGTTCGACTGGGAGCGGAAGGACTTTGAGGGAGGGTTTTCATGGACATTTGCAGGAGGTAGGCAGTGGAGTCTTCCTTATGGCTGTTTGCTAACACCATCCCACTTTATGGATTTTTCCTCCCCCAGCCCTCCAGATTTTAGTGGTGGACCATACCAGTGTAGAAGGGCAGTGAAGGATAGCCTGCATTACTTAAAAGAAATCTCAGCTTACACAGGGCAGCCTTGTTATTTTTAACCCTTGCCTTTGCTGCATTCAGACAGAGCACTTTGGAGTCAGTTCATCTAAGCCTCAGACTTCAAAGGGAGCTCATTTCTCGTTTGACAGCAGTCACGTCCATTTTTGCCAACTCTTTGACCTTTTGAGTAACATGCGCTCAGGTCTGACCTGTCAACTGTCTATAAAAACCCATACAGATGAAGGGCTCAGTATTTTCAACAGCACAGCTAAAGGAGGGGCCCTTCTCATTTTATTCCTCCAGGACTTGCCCTCAGGGGAAACCAGCTGCTGCTCCGAGTCTTATGAGATGTGACTGTAGAAACCTTGAGACGCTGGGGCCTCGACTTACAGGACGATCCTGTACCCTTTTCTTACAAGTTGCACAGGATGTTTTTAGCCACTCACGTCAGCATTTTTCTCCAGCTGCAGTCAATTTTATCCAATTCTTGTTGATCATGATCATTTGACTATAAAAGTGTAAAAAGGAAAAAAGTATTTTCAGAGTCCATTTTCTATGGGAAATTAGGACATGTTGACCTTTCCATTTCTGTCCATCTGGGGGCTTTTAGCTATGAGGGGTCAGTTCACATGTGGCTCTGGGATCACTCTTTGGTGTGTTTCAGGCAGTCCAGATGTCTAGAAATGTTGCAGAGTGAAAAAGAAAAGCTAGAGAGAAATCTGATTTGATTTGACCAGAACCTGATTGGTTAAGGCAGTAAGCTTCCAATAGCTCTCATCTATGACTTATTTTTGTATTTCAGTTGCTTCCTTTATATTGTGGGGGTAATAATAGTACCTATTCCATAGGGTTATTGTGACTATTGATTGCATTAATACTTGTAAAGCATTTGCATAGTAATACTGGCACATGGTAAGTTCATTCTCAGTAAATGGTATTATTTGTATTGGTTTTAGAATTGGTCAAATATGGGTTTAAATGCCCCCTCTGTCACTTACTAGTTGTGTAGTCTTGGAAAATAACAACATCAATCCACATGGCTGCCACTTATTGAATATTAATTTATAATGTCAAGCATTATACTAAGTACATTTTACAGGTATTTTATTTCTCTCCTTTATTCTTACTTTAACTGTCTGAGGTAGGTATGATTATACCCATTTTATAGATGAGTAAGGTAAGGTTTACAGAAGTTGTAAAACTTGCCCAAAGTAACAGAACTAAGTTACTGGTAGAGCTGACTCTCTGAAGTTCTTGTTCTTGGTTACCTACTTAGGTTCTCAAGACATACTTTCATCATTAGTAATAGGAATAACAATAGCTCTTTGTAACTAGTTGATGTTGTACATAAAGTACTTGGCATTTACTGGGCAGTCTTGACATGATGCACTGGGTTGTTAACTTTCTACGCAATAGAAATTGCCATCTTCTGTTCCTAATGCCATGTGTGTATCTGTAGGGATTGAAAGAAAGTTCAGTGGGGTCCTGCATTTCTGAGAACTTTAGACTCACATGTATGATCTGGTGCCGTATATGCTGACTATCTATGTGTATGTGTACTTTTCATAGTATGTGTACCATGAAAGAAATACCAAAGTCTTTGAAACCATGAGACTCAAACCTGAAAGTGTCTTGGTGCTAATGTTTTGCTTTTCTGTTTATTCTGAAAGTTGTTAAGGAAACTGGCTCAGCTAAAGCCAAGCATTTAGGAATCAAATAAATTTGGATGGGCAGGGTGGGGCCAGCGTTGTACATACACTTTTGGCACTCAGAAGCAACAATCATCTTTTAGACTGGTATGTACCGATGTAATATATTCCATTATGTTTTAGCCTGTATTTCCTGCGTTAGTGAAAACACTGACAAGCTGGACTGTGGGCCTCTGCCTCATTTTTTCTCCTTCTGAAGTCAGTTCTTCCATATGAAGGATCAACACTCACTTCATTTATTCAATTTCCCATTCACTCCTTAACCCCCTACACTATGCCTTCACCCCTACCATCCACCTGAGGTGGGTTACCATCCACCAGTAATTTTCTTATTGTGCTTTGTGACATGAATGTGCACCCCAGACATGTCTACTCACCTGAATATCAGTCCCAGTTCCTCTAGGGACACAGTGTTAAGGAATTGTCTTCTTAGGGTATCATTTAAAGTTAGCAAGAATATGTTTTAGGAACTTCATTTTTCTGTAACACTTATTTTACTATGTATTTTTTAAAAAAGTATTTGAGAGGATTTATCACTGTTCATATACACAATTGTTGAAATTTTCTTATGAAATATGGAGGTCATAAGGTTGACATTTTTCTTTTAATTCATCTTTGTAAGATATGAGGAATTCCTAAATAGAACCTTTTTGGGGGAAGAATTTTGGGTTTAGTAGAACTAAATAGCCAAATATTATCTTTAATTCTTTATTGTTATATTTTACTAGAGGCCTGGCGCACAAAATTTGTGCACAGGTACGGTCCCTAGGCCTGGCCTTTGATCAGGCCCATCTTCCCCAGCTGCCCACAGCTGGCCCTGCCCTACCCACCCACCCCCGGTTCTCCATTCGCCATCAGGGGATCATAGCCTGACAACTGTGGGATGAGCCTGAGAGGTCAGTCTTTCCTGCCTGTTTGCTGACCCTGCTCCCACCGTGAGTTGCCCTCTGTGTGTGGGATGGCTAGTGGAGTGGGGGCCTTGGCCTGGCACCACCCATCCCCACCACCCACCCCCGGTTCCCCATTTGCCATCAGGCGATTGGACCTGTTTGCCAGGGAAAAGGACTGGGAGGTGGTCAGTACGCCTCATAGTGACTGGTCGAGTGGTCATCTGGTCATTCCACAATTAGGGTCAATTTGTATATTACCCTTTTATTATATAGGATATATATATATATATATATATATATATATATATATATATATATATATCTAAACTAATAAAAGCGAAATATTAAAATTAACCGTTTCTCCGAGACAGGTTAAGCCACGCCCACCAGCCAATCAGAGCGGCTGTATGCAAATTAGCCCAGTCAACATGGCGGCCGCCACTCACGGACCTGAGTAAACAGCCCTTTCCATTGCAGCAGGAGGGAAAGTGAAGCTGCGCCCCTCAGCTCAGCTCCGATTAAACTGCCTCTAGCGAAACACAGCTTTTTGAAACATTGTAACAATCATAGAATCCTCTGGAGCTGAAGGAGAGAGCAGCTCCGGCCTAACCAGTAAAAGCAACAATTGTTTCATTATAGACGCTGCGAGGTGAAGCAGAGGCTTCGTTAGTAGTTAGAAGGCCGCCTTAAAGGAACAGTGTATCAATTACCCCAGGCCTTCAAGGAACAGTATCAATTATAGGAGAAAAAACTCCGGAAATCTGCGTCCAGCCAGCC
>PVJC01031014.1:0-20848 GCA_004026665.1 Murina feae
GTGGCTTACCCTGTCTCGGAGAAACGGTTAATTTTAATATTTCGCTTTTATTAGTTTAGATATCTGGGGAATGAATGAATGAATGAATAAATAAATAAATATCTGGTGAATATTAAGATATAAATTTCCCATAACACACATGCCAGGGCTAATTGATGTTTATGATATTCCACATTCTCTGATCATACTATTTCCACAGAGACTTTGGGACTGTCATATTTAATCATAAGATATAAAAATATTAAGAACAATTAACATTTTTGAGCACTAATATGCCAAGAACCTTGATGAACACTTAATATTTGTTATTTTCCTTATGTAACTATCAACTTATGAGAAATATTATTTCCATTGTGCACTAAGGAGACAGAGGATAAAAGAGGTTGAATAGCTGGCTGGAGATGACAGAGCTAGTAAGAAGCATAAATAGAATTTAACCTTGGGTATTATTCACTCCAGAGCTTTAGTACTCACTAACCACATCTATTGCCATGATTATTGTATACTAAGGACAACTGCATATTAGTGTTTGTTGAAGCCACTGGTATCAGCTTGCAAGAGCTAATTATTACATTCTAAGGAAGTCTATGAGTGGATGGCTTGGAATTGGCCACAGTGGGAGCATTTACACCATGGAAATAGGCAAACACTACAAATCAGGGCCTTCTTTTCTTACAGAAAGAGAGAGAGCCAGTTTTTAAGCATTTACCAACATATCACTGCCAAGGAATAACATTTTTAAATACATATAATAGAATTATTTTGCCCTCTTCCTGCTCCATATTGTTGCCTCCAAAGGGTATAATATGACAAAGTTAGCAATAAAGCAGAACGAATAACCTTGAAAATGGTGTCTGCCTCTAGGCTAGGTGTGAAATCACTACATGGTCAACTTCAATGCCCAGTGTGGCCTGATACTGCCCTAGCTCTTCTACTACTGAATGCTTCACTCACACTGCTTATGAAGCACAAAGTGATTGGCAGAGCAAATCAAGACATCGAATACACTTGTTTTGATGAAAAATTATGTAAGCCAAATTCAGTTCTTATGATTCAAAATTAATAACTCAGCCCAAGGCACCAATTTGCTCTTTCTCAACTCTTTTGCTTTCTATCAGGTGAATATAATGTAAATCCAAAGGAAAGATATTTTCTGAAAATCAAGGGCATCCCTTTATGCCCACACCTGATCTCTACTGTGAAGAGTCATGCTCAATATTTTTTATATTATACAATTAACATTTACTGAGTGTTAATAGTGAGCTTGCATGTAACCCAAAGACCATACTATACCTGGTTTCTTGGCAGATTGCAGGAGCAGCATGTTTTTGATACCTTGGATGGCACCAAGCTCACTATAATTTCCAATAAAGTCAATTGCTCCTAATTTCCTGAACATCTGTGCATCAAATTCATTAAATGGCTAATGAATCCAGACATATAAAAATATTTATATCTGACATGAATAAAATGGCACTCTTGCTTTATTCCTCTATGTGACATTCCTTAAGACAATCGAGTTTTTGTCACTGGCTGGAACCTGGTAGAACAAGGTAAACCACTGAAATCAGTAACTGTATGTTTCTTCCATGGGAAAGAAGGCTAGAGGAACCAAGCTCAAAGTGGTCAATGGACATATTCCATAAAGTCAACTGTGCATGTTCCATAAAGTCATCTACATGAAGGTCTGGGTGGAAGATTCACCAAAGATAGAGTGGTATGTGGGGTGTGATAAGTAATCACACATGTGTTCCCTGTATTTCCACCATCACCACTAGCCAGGTCTTGGGGTCTCCAGGCCCAGCCCTTACTTAGAAAAATCAATAATTACAACGCTCTGTGCTTAGAAACTTAATTATCCTAGCAATGACTGAAGCGACACTATTCATCATGAACACTGAGCTAAGAGTCAAGTAATGGAGTTTTCCTCTGAGTACTGACATACCCTGACTAGGTAATGTGGCATCTATTACTGGATTTCTCTGTGGTCTCAGGCTTTCCCACCCCCGTGCATAGAATAAGTACAGTGTGGGTTAGAACTCCAGCCCCTTCCAAATCGAAAAGTTTCAGGCTTGTTCTACTGAGGAAAGGAGGAGGCTGGGAGTTCATGTTTGCCAAGAGAACTTTAGTCCAAAATGTGAAAACACCACTCACCTGGAGGTTTGCATCATTTAAGGGCTTCGTCTGAGCCTAGCAAGGGAAACCTCTAACTCTGGATTCTCTGACACCTTTCCCTTTCCAGGTGGCAATCAAGTTTGCAAAACAAGGGTAAATTTGGTCAGAAAACAAAAAGCAGGATCTCAGAGATTTGAGAGTGCTGAGACATTGTCCCCTGAGCCACAGAGCAACGATGACCGCCAAGGAGCTTTTGGACTTCCACGAGGAGATCAGAGTCATGTTGACTAACGAGGGTGTCTGTAATCCCTCACAAAAAGACAGGACCCACTAAATGGCTTTATTTACTGCCAGAGCCATCCACTCCAAAAGAGTTTAGGAGAAGACTCACATAAGCAAAACTGCATCACTAATGAGAAGTGTACCTGTGCTGATTTGCTGCTTCCTCCCAGTACTGGACCTTCCGAATGTTCTCCTCCATTAGCAAAGTATTCTGCTATCAAAGTATTCTTCAAAGCTATTATTATTGTTCTGGACAATATACAGGATCTATTGCCCTGGTTTGATTATAAATTCCTTGAGATCAAGTTTTGGGTCATTCACCCTGGAGTGTCCCCACAATACTCTGGCACGTTGCCACAATGGAACCTATGCCTTAGCTGCTTCATCTGTAGAATGGGAACAATGATAGTATCTACTCCACAGACCTGTGCTGAGGAGAAAATTTGTTTGTAAGATATAAATTATGCCAGATTATTAGTATTATTAATATGATAGCAGGGCAAAGGAAAGATTATAGTAGTAGAAATGAGAAAACTAAAATCTGGCATTTCACCTCTACTGGTTTGCAGCTTTGTGACCTTAAGGAAGTCAATTGAATTCTTTGGGCCTCAAATTTTTCACTCATAAAAATCAGAAAAGCAACAGTCCCTGCCAACTTTCTGTTGCTGTGAGGGTCCAATAAATAATATCGAACGTACTATACAAAGGTATTGCCTATTGGTATTCAGGAAATATTATTTGACTTGAGAATTATGCTGTCAGTATTTTATTACCCAGAAAACTTGTTTTCTCCCTTTGGGGATGACAGGGCAGCATTCGTGTATCTTACAGGCTTGGAGGAGGAAAGTGGGGTACCCTGGATCCTCTGAATTTTCCACAGTTAGTATATGTTCAGGAAATCACAGCAACCTGGCCTCCTACCATCATTTTCCAGGCTTCCCAGTGTTTATTTTAAAGGGATATTTTTATAACACCCGATCAACCAAACTAAAAATGTAAAATGTCACCCAGCCAGCTCTTTGTTTTATGTACAATGTAGTTTAAATAGTTAATTGATCAATTATGCTAGCATTGGCCATACCCATACCTAGGCAAGGCCCTGCTTTCATGAAAAAGCTATATGTGTCATAGATTACATTGTTCAATGTAATTTCCTAACTCCTTATAGTCTAGTCTTACTCCTGTACCTGCAAATCATAATTATGATCATATTAATTTTTCTTTTCTTTTTTATTCACCTTACTTTTTCAATCTCATGTTATCAAGTATTACATGCCAGAGGCCATATAAGTTAAAACAGCATATAACATACCAAATAGTCATTCATTCACCAAAAAAAAATTTAGCATGTCTATGTTCAAGGGACTAGGGCATACAAAAATGAATGAAACAATTTGGTATTATTTAGACAATTTATATTAGTATCTGTGAAGATTAATGTATTTTCCACTGTACTGGGATAGTTTATAATGTTTCCATAAATGGTACTTTTTTAAACAAATAAGATATATTATTCAAGTAGTAACCCATGTTTAAAATACTTAGAATTTAGTGTACTTATCCCTTCTTTAAAGACAATGAAAGACAAAAAATTTATAAAAATTATTTAATATTCTGATCTGGTGAAAACAGAAAATGTACAAATGCATTTTCACCTGGTATAACAAAACAACCAATAAGAAGACAAAGTATGGTTGAAGCATACAACCTTTATGATATTTTTTGGAACTACTTCACCTTCACAGAGGCTGATATTCATCCTAGCAATGGCAATGAAAATATGGGAGTGTAACAGAAGAGAGATTAAATATGGGATTTATCTAAAGTCCCTGTACATTCAACCCTTACCATATTTGAAATATGACAATACCCTAGACCCTCAGCATTAGGATATGAAGTGAATTTTAATGGTAACTGGTGACTCCACTTCTAAAATTTGAGTTTTTATTATTTTAATCATCATGTAACATATTTGCTTAATTTACATAGTTACAGCAATTTTTCAGTTTAACCTGTGAAATTTGTGTTGCTAGGTTTCCGGTCCTGACCTGTCATGCAACATGTGGAAACTAGTCCTTAGCCTCTACTTTGAGCTTCTCACAATGTAGGGTCGTGGGCCAGGCCACCAAGGTGGACCTCACAGCAGCAGCAGCCAGCACACCTGTGTGATGGGCAGGACGCCCATTCTAAGTCCTCAGACCATGAGACACACTGTACTTGTACACAGCCATTCCTGTTACCTGTAACCGCCCCCTAATTGAGATGTGAACTGTCACACTGGGCCTCCATGAAGGGTGGAAGGAAAAGGAAATAATTTCTGCCAGGTTACATAATTTCTGCCAGGATTGAGTACCTGTTAAGCCTGCCTTATCTGGATCTTGATGAGTAACACCTGAGTTGTCAGGGAGACAGCAAAGCAATGAACATGATACCTGTTTTAAGTAGACATGAGAGAAGGGCTACACGGTAAAGTTTAAATCCAGGCTTGAGAGAAAGAGGAAGCAAGGAGTGAGAACAAAGAGAAATCATGGCTTAGTCAGGGACAGTGGGAGAGCAGAAGTAGAGGGGTAAGGGACAGAGCACAACTCCCAAATCTGTCTTCTCTCTTCATTCTGCTGAGCACCTTTCAGCTCTTCACTTTTTTATGTCTTACATTTGCCACATGAGTTGGTAGATAAAAGTAACCTGGTAATTAATTTTTAAAATAAAAAGGCCCCAAGGAGTACCAGTTTAAAATGGCATCTGGCTAATAACCCTAATATAGCCTCTTCCACTAAAACACACACACACATACGCACACACACACACCAAGAGAAACAGTTACATTCCCACCAAATATTAAGATTCACAGTCAACTCCTTACAACTCACTACAAGGTCAATGAACCTGGATTTTGAAGGTAATTAGTAGCCCACCTGTGCTTGCCACCAGACCTAGAGGAAGCCACCTGACCAAAGTCAGAAAGGCCCGTTATATCCTCCCCACTGTCTGCCACCTGGCTCATTAAATCAGACAGCATTTCTACTATATAGGTGTGATTTTTTAAACTGGAATGTTCTTTTCCTCTACATCCAATCCCTCAGCAGTAGCTTTTTTCATAAAAAGAGTCAGGGCAACTACTCAAAAAAGAACTGGTCGGCAAATTAGTAGTATGTCCTAAGAGCCCCAGCACAATCCATGAGGAAAGGATCATATAGTCAATCCTGTCAGATAACCATGCAGGACAGAGAGGGGGACACGCACATGCACACACTACACATGCACACAAACACATGCAAGCAGTTTAAAGGTGTAAAAGTAAAATTCAAAATATTAAATCAGCCCAGCTGGCATGGCTCAGTGGTTGCGTGTTGACCTATGAACCAGGAGGTTGCCGTTTGATGCCCAGGTTGCGGGCTCAATCCCCAGTGTGGGGTGTGCGGGAGGCAGCCCATCGATGATTCTTCCTCATCGTTGATGTTTCTATTTCTCTCTCCCTCTCCCTTCCTCTCTGAAATATAACAATATGCTTTTTAAATTAAATTACAAAAACCTTCGAAAGTAGATGAATTTCTGATGAAGGAATTGGGAGAGACTTTCTGGACATAAATGTATCAAAATAGTAAAATCAAAAATGGAAAATATCAAAAAAGTGAAAAGTCAATGATTTTACTAAATGAAAATTAAACTTAACTATTTACTAAAGACTATAAATAAGATGTCAAAGCAAACAAGCTAGTAAAATAATTTTTTTGAAATGTGACAGACAATATGTCAATATATTTGTTTCTAAGGAGCTAATAGTTGGATAAATGCCCATGTAGTGGATTTCTGTCAGTTGGGTGCCCACGTGCAACACCTCACTTCTCTAGAGGAAATCCCCTGATGGACACAGCTGCCATCCTTGCTCACTGGCTCATGGCATGAGGCCAGGTGACCTACGATAGGCAATCATATGCTCCCACCTGAGCCTCCCCTCTTTGAGGGTAAAAGTCATAGAAACCTGAAGGTTATTCACAGGTGCTGTGGTGAAAATCAGAAGCCTGAGGAGTCATTGTCAAGCCAGTCATGGCGTAAACCACTACCCAGCAGTTACAGTGGAAGCTGTGATGTTGTCACTGTCCCTGTGCTCTAATGTAGCTATGACTTGTGTGCCTTGGCTTCTACTCAGGTCTGGTTCTCAGCTGTCCTCCCAGTTCTGTGATGTACAGAACATCCTTAGCAACCAATTCTTTTCTACTTAAGTGGAGCTTGTTCCCATCATTTGCAACAAAGAATCCAGAGTAGTACACCTCTGTAGATAAATAGTCAAAGGACATAAAATGGAAAATGACAGAAAGAGATACACAAATTGTTAACAAGCATTTTTAAAGTGTCCCATCTCTCCACATCAGGTAAATTGTTTCTAGAAAATCAAAGCCATCATTTGGGCTTAAAATTAGCAATTTCTTTATTTAAAACAATACTTTGAATTAGTGAAGATGTGGAAAAATAGTAGAAGCACAAATGTATACAATCTTTTTAGAAAGCAAGTTGAGTCCATATACCAAAACTTCAAGATGCCCATAACTTTCTCACATATGCACTCTTATGCTAAGAATTTATCCTAATAGTCATTTATGCAAAGAATTATATATAAAGGTATTCATTTAAGCTTTATTTTTAAGTTTAAAAGTATATGGAAATGTTTTAACAGTATGGAAATGTTTTAACAGTATGAAAATGATTAAGTACCTACATTTTGCCCCCACTTTTACTATAATCACTTCACATATATCGGATATGTACCTGCCAAATGTTTTGTGTTGCAACACACATGTGAGGTAAGCATTAGTATTGCCATTTGTTGCAACACACATGTGAGATAAGCATTAGTATTGCCATTTTACAGATAGGCAAACTAGACTCAGAAATATGTACCCAGGTTACTTAGGGAAAGACTGTCATTTAAACTCGGGTCTCTGTTGTTCCTAATCTATTTTCTAGTAAAATGCAATACCTCTATTCTAACTCTCTATTAGAATTTCAACTAAAATCTTACCTGCAGTTGAAATATATAAAACATTTTGAAGAAGTTTTTATTAATATCAATTTGTGAACATTCAATTTATATACTAATAAGATACTTACTAAAAAGTCAATTACTGAAATACTGAAGCTACCTTGATAAACACAGCAGCAACAGGCATTCTAGCTTCTGCCTCCTCCGGCTGTATTTATTCAGATTGCATAGGATGTTTAAAAATCATGACTCAGTAGGTGCAAATGCCTTTTAATAGTGGTTTTAATGGGTTTTTTTTTATAGTGGTTTGTGATCTCAATAATACCTTCATCAAACAGATGACAGTAAAAATTATATTCTATTCTGTCTGCAAAAAGACTTGTTAACCTGGTTGTACAAATTGACATGTTAATTTTCTCCAGTGTGCTAAAAATGGCCACATCACATTTTAGTGTAGCTATTGTATTTATTATGATTTTAATAATAGTTTGAAGTATATTTAATATTTTCTTCCCAAATTGATTTGTAAATTCAATGCAGTGCTAATTAAAATTCTAGCAGTCTTTTTTGGAGAAATTGACAACAAAAGCTAAAATGTGTATGGAAATGCAGAGGACCTAGACCACCCCAAAGAATTTTGAAAATGAATAATAGGGTTGGAGGAACTACCTGCCCGACTCCAAGATTTACAAGAAAGCTATCATAATCAAGACAGCAAAGCTAGGCTTGCAGATTAATGGAACAGAATAGAGTCCAGAAATAGAACCAAACTTATATGGTCAATTGATTTTCTACAAAGATTCCAAGGTAATTAAGTGGGGAAATCAGCAAAATGGTGCTGGAACAACTGGATCTTTTCAGGGGGGGAAATTTAACCTTTATCCTTATTTACAATACACACAAAAATTAACTCAAAAAAGATCATAGGTTTAAACACAAAAAACGAATAGTATTGAATTTATGAATAAAAATATTTTTTAAAAATTTTGTGACATCCAGTTGTGACAAAAGTACAAATCAGAAAGGGAAATATTTATTAAATTGACCTCTTCAAAAGTAAACATTTTGCTCTTAAATAAGAGTTAAAAAGGAAAAAAAGGCATCATTTCACAATATATAAGTCATTATGCTGTGGACCTTAAACATATATATTATATTTCACACATTATAATTTTATCTCAAAAAATCTGGAGGTGGGGGGTAAGCGAAATACTGTGATAATATATATGCAAAACATGTAATAAGAGGCTTGTATCCAGACTATATAAGGAATTTTTAAAAGTCAGTAAGAAATAAAAATGGGGATCAGTAATTGAAAACCAAGGTGGCAGCATAGGTAAACACCTGAAATTGCTGCCTCGCATAGCCACTTCAAAACAACAAAAAGAAAAAATGAACACCACCCAGAACCACAGGAAGGCTGGCTGAGTGGAAATTCTACAACTAGAAGGAAAGAGAAAAGCACACTGAGACTCAGAGGAGGTGCGGAAGTAAAGTGCAGAGGTATGGAGGCACATGAGGAAAGGGCTGGCAACTGAGGACATGATTGTCTTTTTCAATCCAGAGGGAGCCACAAGCTCCTCACGGCTCTGAATTCCAGTTCCGGGCGAGTTTCTGGGGATCCAGACTCTTACGGGGAGAAATTGGACTATCTGGCATTGGGAGGAACTCGAAGGTGGCTTTTTCTCAGTAGTGCTTGCAGCGATTACCACGATTACCACAGGACACTGAGACCTGGGGCCTCTTAGGGCAGGGCTGAGGATCAGCCCTAGCTGTTTGCTCTGCTCTGTTGATTCCCTGAGATCCCGCCCCACCCAAGCTGCTAGCAGAGGCTTTTGCATATAAAAGGCTGGGTAGCCTTAGGTAAAGGCTAAATTAGCACCTTCTTAGAGATCCAAGATCCAGTATACCCAGTGGTCAGAGTGGGACCATCCAGATTACAACTGCTCAGATCCATAAGGTTCATAATCAGGGGGAAGACTCAGTGAGCACCAAAACCCCACTGAAGCAAGTCTTGCCCCATAAGGCAGTCTCCAGCACAGAAGTTCTCCCACCATAGACACAGGGGATTCTCACAGCCAATTGGCCTGGAGGTCAATTCCTCCCAGTGATACCAACAACAACCAAGGCTTAACTACAAGATTGTGCACACAGCCCACAAAGGGATGCACCAAGAGTGTCCACCTCAGGTAATTGGGGAGGCTGAGCCACTGGGCCCTATAGGACACCTAGCACAGAAAGCCACTCTATCAATGCAGGGAAACAGCCAAAATGTGGAGACAAAAAAACAGGTCACAAATGACAGAAATGGAGAAAGCAAACTACTGGATATAGAGTTCAAAACCATGATTATAAGGTTTTTCAAGAATTTTCTAGAAACTGCCGATAAATTTAGTGAGTCTCTCGAGGACATGAAAAGGGACCAGCTGGAAATTAAGCATACACTGACTGAAATAAAGAATAGTATACAGAGATCCAGACTAGAGGATCACAAGAATCAAATCAAAGATTTGAAATACAAAGAAGCAAAACGCACCCAGCCAGAAAAGCAAAAAGAAAAAAGAATCCAAAAATATAAAGATAGTGTAAGGAGCCTCTGGGACAACTTCAAGCATATCAACATCAGAATTATAGGGGTGCCAGAAGAAGAGAGAGAGCAAGATATTGAAAACCTATTTGAAGAAATAATGATAAAAAACTTCCCCTACCTGGTGAAAGAAATGAACTTACAAGTCCAGGAAGCACAGAGAATCCCAAACAAAAGGAATCCAAGGAAGACCACACCAAGACACAGCATAATTAAAATGTCAAGGGCAAAAGACAAAGAGAGAATTTTAAAAGCAGCAACAGAAAAGCAGTCAGTTACCTATAAGGGGGCACCCATATGACTGTCAGCTGATTTCTCAACAGAAACTTTGTAGGCCAGAAGGGAATGGCAAGAAATACTCAAAATGATGAATAGCAAGAACCTACATCCAAGATTACTTTGCCCAGCAAAGCTATCATTCAGAATTGAAGGTCAGATAAAGAGCTTCACAGACAAGAAAAAGCTAAAAGAGTTCATCACCACCCAACCAGTATTATATGAAATGCTGAAAGGTATCCTTTGAGAAGAGGAATAAGAAGAAAAAGTAAAGATAAAAATTATGAGCAACAAATACATATCTATCAACAAGTGAATCTAAAAATCAAGTGAATAAAAAAAGTCTGATGAACAGAATAAACTAGTGAATAGAATAGAATCAGGGGCATAGAAAGGGAGTGGACTGACATTTCATAGGGGGAAAAGGATATTGGGGGTGTGGGAAGAGACGGGACAAAAATCATACACCTATGGATGAGGACAGTGGGGGGTGTTAAGGGCAGAGGGTGGGGTGGGAATTGGGAGGAGGGGAGCTATGAGGGGGGTGGGAAATAGGGACAACTGTAATAATCTGAACAATAAAGATTTAAATTTTTTTTTAAATAAAATAAAATAAAAAGAAATAAAAATGGGTAAAAGATTTTAACAGACATTTTACAAGGGAAGGTATACAAATGCCGATAGCACATGAAAAGCTGCTCAACATCACAAATTATGCAAGAAATGCCAATTAAATCCACGTGAGCTATTTACCACACAACTGGGCAATACCAAGTATTGGTGAGGAGGTGAGGCAACAGGAACTCTTATCCAGTGCCTGTTGAAAGTATAAAATAGTACAGTTTTATGTAAGCTTAAACACATATATACTATATAGTCCAGCAGTCTCACTCCCAGATATTTACCCAAGGGAAATAAACATGTATGTCTACATAAAAACTTCTACATATTTATAGCAGCATTATTCACAATAGTGAAAAACTGCAAACCACTCAAGTAGATAAACAGATTGTGGTATATCCATACCATGGGATATAACTCAGCACTAAAGGAAACAAAATACTAATACATATACTCAATAATATGGGTGAATCCCAAAAATATTATCCTAAATGAAAACAAACTAAGGACTACAAACCATTACTCCATTTATATAAAATTCTAGAAAAGGTAAAGCTATAGTGACAAAGTAAATCAGCGGTTGCCTTGGGGTCAGCAGTTGGGGGAGTGGATTGACTGTAAAAGGGCCCATGGGAACTTTTTAGGTTGATGGACATGTCCTATATTGATCACAGAAATGGTTACAACTGTGTACAATTACCAAAGTTCATTAATATGTACATGTAGAATTTTATCCTATGTAAAGTGTACCTCAACAAAACTGGGGTGAAATTTTTTTTTTTATTACAAAGGCTTCAGAATCCTTTAAAAAGAAAAAAATATTCTATTGTAAGAACAAAAGTATATTCCCATCTGCAAGTTACATAAAATATGTAAAAGATTGACTTTTTGATGCTACCTTTTTTCTCTTCTTTTTTGTCCCTCTAATCTCCATCTCAAGAAAACTTAGGAATAAATATATTATACCTTAAATACTTTGGGCTGACTTTAATATATACAAAACTACTGGGTATTAAATAGATTCCAGAGAAAATCTTCATTACGGGAGACTGTCATTGGACCATAGCCAATACAGGCATTTAAAGATAAGTGAGAAACAGATTGTTTGGGTTTGTCTTTTTTTTTTTTTTTTTTTTTTGGCAGTGCTTGGCTATTTCATCATGCTTGCCTATTGCCACAGACCATATTTATGATTCATCCATCAACACCACGGGTCAGATAATTAGCCATTAACATACTTCGCCTGTACTGTGATGAAAATGATATCACAACTTGCAAGAGATCCCCTTGAAGATGAAACTAAAAGAAATTGTGGCCACATGTTGTTTCAAACCTATATTCATTACACCTCTTGAATGCATGTCAACCAGGAGAGGCCAAACAGATGTGTAAAAATAACTGTTTAACAGGGAGGAAAATACTGTAAAATTGTTTATGGCAGGACAGCAGGTTCTTATAGGCAAAGTAAATTACAAATAGATTTCTCAATTACTTTTTAAAGCCTGGTATTTGATTCTTATATAACAGTCAAAAATC
The DNA here is from genome assembly GCA_004026665.1 of Murina feae. NCBI lineage: Eukaryota > Metazoa > Chordata > Mammalia > Chiroptera > Vespertilionidae > Murina > Murina feae. The sequence goes on from PVJC01031014.1 coordinate 12,399, forward strand.
AATTTTGCATGGAATTTATGTGAATGCCTCATTATTAATAAAACAGCAGTTGGTGGCTGCTACTTCCTCCCCACAAAAGCGCACGCAGTGGGGAAGCGTTCATGTGCCAGCTATGCAATCCTTTATCTTTTTATCCTTGGCTTCAGCATCATGAAAAAGAAAGGGAAGAAGGGATAGATTCCAGGCAAAGCATAGGCTTCTGGCAACACCTATTTCAAGGGGTGAGGGGGTAGCCTGAGAGCGCTTAGCTGTGGGTGTTGGAGCAGTCCTGACTCCCCAACTCCCTGAAGGACTTTTTAAAAATAAACTTCTCATCAAACAGATAACTCCAGATGTTGAAAAAGACATTGAACTCCTTCCCTCATTCTAGTCCATCCCAGTACTAGATTCCACTGTTAACCACATAAATTTCTTTCAAATGATTGGCCAGTGGTGCTTTTTTCCAAATCACTTAATGACCATTGCTAATTTTTAAAAGAAAAAAACTTGTTTCTGACTCAAATACTCTAAGCACCTTACAAGAATTTTTATCTTCAGTTCAAAAATAGGAAAATTTAATTCCATTAATGTCTACAGCTCATAATACTCTGCTTCCTATTTTGTACTTGATCCATCAACTCATGAATGCTCCTTCCTCCCCCCCCCCCAAAAAAAAGATGCAATGTAATGAGAAAGCTGAGCATTTGTGGTTGACCTTCCCCAATCAACTGGGTGACACTGAGCAAGTTATATCACTGCTTTAGGTGCCTGTCTCTTCCCCAGGAAAATAGGATTTTAAAAAATTATCTGAAGTTTCTTTTAGATCATAAACAACTCTAAGATTCAGAGCAATGTGAGAAAGAACCATTTCATTCCTATTACATGTGAAAAATGAAAAGGAAATTGTATGTTAGGTCAACATGGAGAAATGCTCATCTTCAGAAGTTAACCCATAGCTACCTACAATCTCTCCTATTCATCACATTTCAAAGAAACCAAGAGGGGGAAAGGCAGGCAGGGATCTCCCTAACTCTGGGTGCTCAAAGCATGTTGCCAGATATTCTCCTTGATTGAATCTCTACTTAATGCATGATAACATCCAGAAATGGTGGGCACGGCACCTTGCCCCCCCCATGCTTCCATGTCAGCAGCTAATTAGGAATGCAGGATTAACAGTCACTAAACCAACCCAAAAAGCTTAAGAATTCCATTTGAAATAGAGGTATACATCAGATGATCCCTGTAGATATAAAATGCTAAAAGTTTACTTAGGAATGGAAGCCTGAGGTAGAGAAGAAGTCCTTATCCCTCAGTTTGTCTTTAAGAAGTAGGTTTGATATATTATTGAAAAACAAAGTGGCTTAACCTCAGAGATATCACAGCTTCAGTTCCAGACCACTGCAATAAAGCGAGTATCGAAATAAAACGAGTCACACAAATTTTCTGGTTTCCCAGTGCATATACTAGTAAAAGTTATGTTTAAGGGAGGTGGGGGAAGGTAGGAGAAGGTAAAGGGGGATAAATGGTGCCTTGACTTGGGCTGGTGAACACACAATACAATGTACAGATGACGTATGATAGAATTGTACTCCTGAAACCAATATAATTTTATTAACCAATGTGACCCCAATAAATCCAAATAAAAAAATATTTTTTAAAAGTTATGTTTACTGTAGTCTATTAAGTGTGAAATTGCATTATGATTTTCAAAATGCACAGACTTTAATTTAAAAATACTTTATTGCTAAAAAAAAAAAAATGCTAACCATAATCTGAGCCTTCAGAGAGTCATAACCTTCTCACTAGTGGAGGGTCTTGCCACAGTGTTGACGGCTGCTGCCTGATCAGGGTGGAGGTTGCTAAAGGCCAGGATGGCTGTGGCAATTCCTTAAAATTAGACAGCATGCAGTTTGCCACATTCATTTATTCGTCCTTTCACAAATAATTTCTCTGTAGCATGCAATGCTGTTTGATAGCATTTTACCCGCGGACCTTCTTTCAATCATGCAGTTAACCCAACTGAAATCAATAGAAATCAGTATGCTTTTTGGAGTAAAAAATATATATACTTTTTTTTCCACTGGGCAAGTGTGGCTTATACACGCAATGAGAAGCTTATTTACTGTCAGCTGTGGTTGATTGCATGAATGGCCTCAGTCCTTTGCCTCTACTTGTATCCATGCCCTTTGTCCTGTGACTTTGCAGTTCTTCTCACGGCACAGGCAACTCTACTTCCTCATACCTTGAACCTGGTCTTGGACACGTGCTTTGGCCAGAATGAGATGGAACTGACAGGTGTGTCAGTACTGAGAAGCCTGAACCTCGAGAAGCCTTCATGTGACTGCTTGTCATTTCCTACTTTTGCCATTGCCATGACAAGCACGTGCCTGTTGCCTGTTGTTCTCAGGAGAAGAATAAGAGACGTATAGAGCAAGCCGAGGCACCCCCAAACAAGCTCAAACTTGATCAACCATCCCTCACACAAGAGGGAGCCCAGCAGGGAGCAACTGAACCTTGCAGATGCAGGAGCAGAATGTCCATTGGCATGCCCCTGAGGTGTTATGTTTGTTTGTTATGCGACAATTGCATGGTAATATCTAACTATTACACTGACTTTCATAATATTAACTGATACTAATGGTGCTGACATTGACACACCTCAAAATATTTGTGACTATCAGCTCTTTCCCTTCCTTTATGAGTATGAGTAATAGCTTGATTCTGAGACATCATAATTTTATTCTTTTTGGTCAACAACCTTCCTCATCTTCTATGAGCATCTTAGGCAAGGAGTTCTCAAGTTTTAATGTGCCCAAAACCACCTGGAGGGCTTCCTAAAACCAAGAGTGATGGGCCCTACCTCCAGAGATTCTGATTGAGTCTGTCTGCGGTCAACCCCCTCATGAGAATGTTCATTTCTCACAAGTTCCCAGGCTGTTGCTGATGCTGCTAGTGCCAGGACCACACTGGGAGATGCACTCCCTTAGGCCATCAAGGGTTAAGCACAAGGTTGCAGGTTCACAAACCCATCTGTGTTTTTCCAAGGCACATTTTCCATCACCTTCTCCCTCCAACCAATAAATGAATGGGGCCGGAGCCAAGATTCCACAGCCTTCCAGATGAGATCCCTCTGGAAGAGGTGGTCTCCGCAGCAAACAGCAAGCAGGGTTCCCAGGCCACACAGCAGGGACTCGGCACACTCTCTGCCCCAAATTTACAGTTGTTCCAGCGGTTTGAGAAGCTTCCTGGCTTGAGTCCAAGATGCGCAGAGTTGGAGGATAAAAGAGAGTTCACACTTCTCGGTGTCCATCTCAAAGCATTTGTTCTTAAATTCCTCATCTTACAATTCTGGGCTTTTACTGTCAGGAGAAAATCTTAGCCCCATCTATTTAAATGTGTGCAATCAATTTCCCTCTCAAATCTCCACGGCAGGTATTCTCATTTCTTCCCACGTGCTGTGTACGCGGCGACCCCCCGCTGGGGAAACAGAGCAGCTTTTGCTCATGGTGCAGCTCAACTCTGCCTGATTTTGGTTTTACAATGGCCTTAAGTTAAATTTGAACTCAGACACTTGCACATGGCTCCTTAGCATCATCAAGAGCTGGCGGGAATCTGGGTCCTCTGAGTGATGTTTATTTGCAGTGCTGCCTCCAAAAATCAAACCAAATTAAAAAGCTGCCCCTTGAAACTTAACATTTTAAAAATGCTATAGGGAAACAGTAAGCAATTATACAGAACTGGCCAGCTTGCTTTACCTTTCACGTCCTTTTTTTTTTTTTTTTAATAAAGCATGGTTTTCATCTGCTAACTGCTACATTATTCTAACTGGATGGCTGTGCTTTGAAGAAGGGTAGGGTTGCCCTTGAGGTGTGTGAACACTTGCCCAGGGGCCTGGGGAATGTCTGGCACTTTTCTGCTCATAGTCTGGAGTAGTGGAAATATTTCCAATCTTTTTTTATGGAAATAGTTTGACCCTATTTTGAAAATCTTTTGATTTGGCAAAGAATTTTCATAAGAATCTTGATGCTCAATAACTTGCAATCAACCACTATTTTGCCAGCGGTTAAAGTTGTAGAATATTTGACATATTAAAACTAAAGTGTTACCTTCATTCAACAGATATTCATCAAATATCTACTATGTGTAGGCACTGTGCCTGATGATAGAGATACAGAAATGAAAATAACCTCTCTTTGCTTAAAAAGAGCTCATAATACATTTGATAAAACAGATCGCAAAAATGAGTAATTATTCTTTCATTCATTTAACATATATGTATTGAGTGCCTATTAGGTCTTAGATACAGTGTTTATTGTAGAGCAAACAAAAATAATAAAGTTAGGCTTGATTCCTGCTCAAAATTCAGTGTTGTAAGGGAGTCAATAGCTACCAAAAATGTGTAATAAATGTATGACTTTTGAAAACAATGTGGCATGGGGCACCAGATCCTGTTTTAACCTGTGATGTCAGAGAAAGGTTTTAGAAGAAATAGCACTTAAGTTGAGATCTGGAAGCGCAAAAGAAAATACCAAGAAAGGTGGAGGGGAAAAGAAAAAAGAAGAAGAAACATCTACAAAGGTCAGACATAATTTGTCACCTATAAAGAATTGAAAACAATCAGTATACTGAGGAAGCATGAAGGAAGAACTCGAAAGAGATGAGTTGCTGACTAGTTAGCTGGTGTTGCTCAGTGGTTGAGCATCAACCTATGAGATAGGAGGTCACAGTTCGATTCTTGGTTGGGGCACATGCCCATCTTGATCACAGTAGGGGAAATGCAGGAGGCAGCCAGCCAATGATTCTCTCTCATCATTGATGTTTCTACCTATCTCTTCCTCTTCCCTCCTCTCTGAAATCAATAAAAATATCTTTTTTAAAAAAAGAGAGATGACAGAGATACTCAATTTCCCAATAAAGAAAGAGGAAGGAGATGAGAAAAAGGATTTCAGGCAAAAGTAAGCCCAGCAGTGGCTGCAGAAGCTCCCTTAACTCATCCTGAAAGGTGTAGTTATCTTGGCATTGTATGGACTCAAGTAATAAGTGGGTCCCACATATGGAGGGTAAATGGAATGATAAGGCCTGTGAAGATACAAGGCCATATATATCATTTATTGTACGTTATGTCAACTCTCTTCAATCTTGAGTTTATTTTCATTTATGCTTGGCAACAGGTCTTCTAATTGCCAGTGGAGTCCTCTCTCTGTCACACCAAACTAGTATTCTTGCCATGCATTACTTTACTACAGTGTTATCATCTTTGAGTTGTTTGCCATTACTACTTAGACATAAGGACTTCTGGGGTTTTGATTCGTTTCTGGTTTTATGATCAGCACTCATCTGCAATTTCAGGTCATTGCCATAAATAAAAAATTAGCAACTCAGCTTCCCTTGAGCATGAATAAATGGAAAATCTAGAAGGCATGCTTGTCCTCTTAATTTTCATGTTTCCATAAACAGTGACCTCTTTTTATTTAAAAAGCATCTACGCAGCTCTGGTCTGCATTGTTTGGTGGTTAGAGGGTTAAGGACACATACCTGGGTTGCAGGTGCAATCCCTAGCCACAGTGGGAACATTATAGGAAGCAACCATTTGATGTGTCTCTCACATTGATGTTTCTCTCCCGTCTCTCCTCTCTCCCTTCTCTCTCTCCCTCTCCTCCCTCCCTCTCTTCCATTCTCTCTAAAAATCAATAGAAAAAATATATTTGGATGAAGATTAACAACTAAATAAATAAAAACAACTGAGCAAAGCATGAACTTTATGTGGGTACCTGGAGCATTAAGTTTCTACTCCACCTGGTTGTGGTTCTCCTCTAGACAGGAGCAGACGTAACAGAGCAGGTGCTGTGCGTTTTGGGTCTCTATCTTCCCAGCATAGTCTCAGAATGACACTTTACACTCAGGGTGGCTCAAGCAGCTGTACGTACCCTGCCAATCCGGCTTGCCCTGCAGGACCTAACCAATGAACTGATGCCTCATTTTTTCTGGATCCTTGGCTCCTTAGCTATTCCAAAAGTCTAAATCTTTGTCAGAAGCAGAGAAGTCCCATAGTACATTTCATATTATTAAAATTCCTGATTGTATTGTTCCAAACAGTAATTTTCCTGCCTTCTGGCTTCTAGTTTTGAATTTTCCTTTATTTGAGAAATGTTCCAGTTTCCCATTCCCTTTTCTGATCAATAGCTGGCCTCTACTTACAATCGATTCTTTCTTCAACTAGCTCTAAATCACAGTATCGGGTAGAAACTGCTTTCTGTTCAAAGGTTTAGTATTACAGAAATAGTCACACAATACTAAAACAAAATGTGTAACATGTTTTTTATTTGTGTAAGAAATTTGATGGATTTTTTCTGTAGGGCAACGCTCCTGAATTTTTAAATATCTACTTCTGTATGAAAACATGGGAACATATTTATACCAGTCTTGGGATTCCCGGTAACGAGCCTAATTTCTCCAAAAACAACAGGCTCCCTCTACCACCTACTCCCAGACAAACTTCCCTAGTCTGAGTTTGAAACTAAAGGCATATTGATTTCTGGAGAGGTGTAACTTTCTGTGTTTGAACCAGTAATTGGAACAGTGTTTATACAGAAGGTCTCAAGTGCAAATACTTTCTAGACCTTCTGGATCCTTGCAACCCAAAATATGGTGCTTAACCATTTGAATATCTAGTTGCTTGTGGGAATGCAGACTGCAATGCAGATCTACTGAATAAGAATCTGCATTTTAACAAGATTCTCAGGTGATTGAGATGAATATTAAAGTTTAAGAAGAAATAGAAATAACATGATGTTTGGGTCCTGGGCAAGGACGAGTATGGGAGAGAGAGATGAAAAGGTTTGCACCTCTGCCTGTCACTTTCGACAGCATTTTTCTTCTCTACCACAGCGACTGTTGCAGTCTTTCGCTGACCTCACACCCTGACCCCGGCAGATGCAGGCACGTGGGAGATGCTGCAGCCCTCTTGCCACAGCAGCGTTTTCTCCCAGTGCCTTAGCTACAGCTCTGTCCACCACGAAGCTCATTTCTACGATGTACATTCTCAGTCCCCGCCTCTCCTTCTGAATTCCCCATTTTCTAGAGTTGAGAATTCTGGGACATAGAATAAGGTGAAACAAAAAGAGGGAAGACGCTTCTATCTTCTTAACATCCCCCTCAACTCCAAAGATTAGTGCTGCCCAACAGAATCTCCTTCCTATGATGATGGCAATGTTCTATATCTGCACTGCTCAGTCTATAGCCACTAGCTACATGTGACCATGGACCAACTGAAGTATCACTAGTGTGATGGAGAAACTTACTACTTTTAATTCACTTGCTACTTAAATTTAAATCTCAATTAATTAAAAGTCATTGGACAGTGCAGGTCTAGATCATTCTCTTGGGGTTTCTTGGCTCCCTACCTTTTGATTACTGCTTGGATAGTCATTGCATCATTTAATGTCCAATCACAACAGCTCTAGTGACCACAAGTGTGTGCATGTATGTGTAAAGGGCAGAAATCCTTATGCTGTTTTTATAGTTACTATGCATGCCCTTCCCTCGCATAGAAACTTCTTAGAAGCTAAAGGTCAAAGGGAGAGTTTTTTTTAATTATCATAAAGTTCTTTAAAAGTGCCCCCAAGAAAATTACCATATTGAAATATCCTCAATATAGTTGTAAACTTTTTGAGAGCTTTCTTCTTTCAGCAACTCCAGAGGTATACAAAGGAACCAACATCATCAGCAAGATTTAACATCAACTCTCTGACTGTGTGAGAAGATATCAGAATATTGGCTAATAAGAAATCTGAGCAGAGACTAATGGACCATAATTCTCTGTTCAGAATTTATGAGGATTCATTGTCATTTAATTAACAATATAAATATTAAAAAACATTTTATAATAAAATTTTATAATTGTAGTAAGACACCCTGGCACTTGAATTATGGGGTATCAATTCCCACCCAGTTTTACTGAAACTGGACACGAATGAATACATTAAAATGTATACTATGTCATATCTTACAGCTTAAAAAATAAAGTGCCAAAAATAGTGTTTCAAAATTCAAAACACTATCCCCCTTAGAAAATAAGCAAAAAAAAAAAAAAATTCAATGAAAATGCAATTTATTGAGTTTGAGTTTTCATTCATTTTTCCACTGGTAATTACATTACACACACAAGAGACAGTTATTGAAGAGGTTCAAAAAAATTAAACTTTTTTTTCTTACTCTAGATTTGTAAGCTTCACTTCTCTGCACTGATGCCATGTTTTTCCCTCGTAAATCACTTCACAATTTAAAAATGCAATAATAATAAAACAATTTGCAGTCAGCAGAACACAAAGATCAGATTTTCTAAACAGCAACCCTGAATCGTATTCAGTATCATAATCAGGTATTTATAATTAACTTTTTTGATATCTACAACTTACCTAGCACTGTGCAATGTGCTTTGCATATATTACTTCAGTGAATGTTTACAATAA